>JAIUCV010002540.1:37500-40000 GCA_026724425.1 Erythrophleum ivorense
TAGAGCGGGATCCACTTTTTGGGGAATATGAGTCGAAGCAATAACAAGAATATTTCTAGTGGAACATCTTTCACAATCCCTGGAGAGAGAGTTCACCAATAGACCGAGGGCTAAGTAATTCGACTCATTCACATCAAGATCATGAATGTTTGGAATCCATATTATGCAAGGAGACATTGCTTTTGCTAATTCGAATTGAAGGGTGATATAAAATCGGTCTATTTCCGACATCATATCCATAGTTAGCGCATTCATCATAGTTAGAAGCTCCAGCTCCGTATCAAGTTCACGATCAATATCGTTACTAGCATCAATATCGTCACTATCATCAATATCGATATCATCAATAAAAAAACCTTTCGGCTTGTTATCCAGGAACTTGTTCAGAAATACTGTAATGAAAGGAACATAGGAGTTTGTCGCTAGGTATTTGACCAAATAGGATCGTCCGGTTCCTATAGAACCTATCACTAAAATACTCCTAGAGGGGGATAGGGCTAAGCGGAGCGAAAAGGGTTTTCCATGAGACGGGAAATGCAAACTATTAGCCCCACACGAAGTTTGTGAATAAGTGATTGTCTGATAATGAGCAAGGAATATCCGTCTTTCTGCTAAACAGGATGTATTGAACTCATAATTCATTAGATACTTTTTATGAATGTCAACTAAGTATCGTAAGTAAATTGTTCCCGGTTGTTCAATCATTTGATAACCAGAGTCATTCTTTGATAAATGATCACTATGAGTCAGACTCAATAGAATTTGATCAATCCTTTTTTCTGCCCTTAAGGTGGAGAACTGAACCAAGAATTCTCTTTCTTTATCATCAATCGAATCACTGTTCGCGACCCAGGATTCTATTTTATCATCAATCCAATCACCGCTCACGTTTTTTCTTTTTCTTATCAATGAATAGATCTCTTTACTTGTATGACTTAGATGTCTCGTATTTCTCGAAAAAGTGATTCGATTGATGGGATTTGGTATGATACTTATGAGATCGATGATATCGATGAAATTGATTTTCAAATCTTCTTCTTAGAACGTATTGATTTGACCCCATAAGCGGGATCACCACCCCATAGCATGTTGCCGCCAGAACCCCGTATTTCTTCTAGACAATCTCCTAATTGTTCCAGAGCAACTAGAAAAAGATTCTTTAACCAGAAAGAATTCAGTTCAGATGTAGGATACCTATCCAGAAGTTTTCGCAACTCAATCATGTATGATGGAATCATCAAAGATTTGATCTTTTCGAACTCTGTCTGTAACTCACTATAGGCTCGGGAAACAAAGAGAAGATGTGTACGAACGATATATCCAGCAACAAGAAGAAGGAAAAGGATTGAATAGAGGACCTCACGAACATTCGGCGATCTCAGATGTGTCGATATCAATGATGACTCATTATTTAGATGAATCATTTCTTCGGACAGAAGAAGATTATGTAAAGACTTACTCGCAATCTCACTTATCAGATTCCTTTGTGGAAGACACAATTTTTTCTGAAGAATTCGCCCTGATATATCTAATCCATGCATAATATCATGAAAAATGGATACAAATTTTTGACTGCTACTTAGTATCCGCAATAGGTCTGAAAAGGTATCTAAAAATATCAAATTTAGATATTTGTACCCTGTCGAAGTAAAGAACCATGGCATATATGTTTGGAATAGATTCCATTTTGAGAGAGTTGAAAAAGCACTATCTCGTTGAAAGGTTCTATCCATCTGCCCTTTGTCAACGCATTTTTTTAGGCAAAGACTCCGTTTTTTCCTCTGTAAATATTTCCTCAGAACATGGAGTGTGAATCAAACCCAGGTTTGAATTGAAATTGAGATACTGATGCAAGCTCTTCTCTTCTGAATCGGATAGATTCATATCTGAAAGAATTTGACAATACGTTCTTTCAAAATTGACTCTTTGTCCCTCTATTAGAGGTGTTCCAGAAATGTCTGCAATCGAGTAAATAGCTCTACGAACTAATGGATCGGATCGAATTGGAAAATGGAAAGATTTGTACAAGTTATACCTTTCGTCACCACTTTGTGGAAAATCGTTAGATATGAATATGTTAGATACCTGTGACTCGATTGACGAAGGTGAAATACTATCTCTCTCCAAAAAAGCATGTTTTTTTTTCCCACCGCACGAAGAAAATATTTTGTTGTGAATGAACAGGATAGTGAGGAATTGTCCATACGTAAAATCAGAATTATTGAGACGGGCCTTTTCCACATAAAAAGGGAATCTTTTGTTACAATAGAAGCAGAAGTGATGTGGATTATTCAAGAATCGAAGTCGATTTGCTTTAGAAAAAGAAGATATCAATGAACTTCTCTGAAATGGTTTCACGGGATTCAGCCAATTGTCTTGATCGTGGGATACGATTGAGAAATAGGAATCCGTGTTATCAAAAGATTTCCTGCGATTCTTTCTAGTATGGAATGAGTCAATCATCCACTTTGGTATCTTATTGAACAAAAATGGTGATATT
>JAIUCV010002541.1:0-15000 GCA_026724425.1 Erythrophleum ivorense
GAGTAATTGAACAAACATTGAAAAAAGCCGTGCCTGAGGGTTCACAAGCAGCTGAATCTTTATTACGTAAGGGCTTATTGGATGCAATTGTACCACGTAATCCTTTAAAAGGTGTTGTGAGTGAGTTATTTCAGCTCCATGCTTTTTTTCCTTTGAACAAAAATTAAATCAAATAGAACAGTTAGTTTATCAGAATTAAACGAAAACCCCGAAAAATGAATTTTCCTCTCTTGCTTACATATGTATAGATAATTCAAATAGAGAGATATACAGATCGATAGAGAGTCTTTCATCTTTTTGCATTTCCCGATAATTCCCTGTTGTGGAATCAGATTCTAATCAATTTTTTAGAAATTTGTAATGGAATAAAATTGTTTCTTTATTAATGACTATTAGAAGACAAAAATAACAAAAAGAATAATAAATCTAACAGGGGGACTATGATACATCTATGTTATTTTGAAAGATAAATAAGTCCATTTATTTAGTTTGGCGTTTTTTGTACCTATTTTTTGATTATATTTCTATTAGGTTCTATATCTATATTAGTATTAGATATATATTTACTTAAAGATACTTAGTATAATTATATAATATATATAATAGAAATAATAAAAATACAAAATATTCTAAGATATCTTTAGAATTCAGAATATAACAATAACAGGTACAAATATTAAATTGAGGTACGCATTTTATGACAACTTTCAATAACTTACCCTCTATTTTTGTGCCTTTAGTAGGCCTAGTCTTTCCGGCACTTGCAATGGCTTCTTTATTTCTTCATATTCAAAAAAATAAGATTTTTTAGATCGGATGAGACCTAATCGTATCACTCCTTTTTGATTTTAAAAACTTCGATTTGATAAGATCCATTTAGTAGAATATTGTATAATACATAGATTCCTACAAACATAACTAAAAAAAGCGCTTATGCATGTGTAAACGTATTATATGGGTAAAAAAATTTGTGCTCTTTTCAAAAATAGATCACCCTCGGGCCTATGTATGAAATTCAAATCTAATATATTGATTTTTATCTATTTTTTATCTATATAGTTAAGATCATATAAAGGAAGGAGATGTTCTTTTTTTAGATATAAACAATTCTATGAATTACTCCTAAGGTAAAGGTTCACAACAAAATAGTTCATGAGAATTTTTTTGAAAACAAAAAAGGAAAGTCATATTTTCTCAATTCCAAAAAATTGTATAACTGGATCTAATATATATGAGTTGGCGATCAGAATCTATATGGATAGAATTCATAACGGGGTCTCGAAAAACAAGTAATTTCTGCTGGGCCTTTATCTTATTTTTAGGTTCATTAGGATTCTTATTGGTTGGAACTTCCAGTTATCTTGGTAGAAATTTGATATCGTTATTTGCGTCTCAGCAAATCGTTTTTTTTCCACAAGGGATTGTAATGTCTTTCTATGGGATCGCAGGTCTCTTTATTAGTTGCTATTTGTGGTGCACTATTTTGTGGAATGTGGGTAGTGGTTATGATCTTTTCGACCGAAAAGAAGGAATAGTGCGTATTTTTCGTTGGGGATTTCCTGGAAAAAGTCGTCGCATCTTTTTACGATTCCTTATGAAAGATATTCAGTCCATCAGAATAGAAGTTAAAGAGGGTGTTTCTGCTCGGCGTGTCCTTTATATGGAAATTCGAGGTCAAGGGGCTATTCCTTTAATTCGTACTGATGAGAATTTTACTACACGGGAAATTGAGCAAAAAGCTGCTGAATTGGCTTACTTCTTGCGTGTACCAATTGAAGTTTTTTGAAATTAATTAATTTTAAAAGACTAATATGCTTTGGCAGTAGGAAGAAAAAACGAGAGAATTTCTTTGTTTTTTTTTTCAATTGAATATTCATCTATTCTTTTATGCTCGTTTTTTTTGATATATTTGATAGAAAAGAAAGGGAGTTTCTTTGTTTCGAAAATAAAATAATCTTTTTTATTTGAAAAATTTGAAAAAGTTCTTTTAGTATTGCTCAAAAAAAGGGAGAATAACATCCTGGAAATCACATTTTTTCTTGATTCAAATTGGAAGTGTATTCTGAGTCTATTTCTGTATTCTTTCTAGATTCAAAGCAAAGACTCAGTATTGAATCAAAAGAAAAAGATAAAATGGATTCATAGGCTCAATACATTCTAATTAGAATAGAAACTCATGCTCGATATAAATACTCGATCTAATAGAATCAACAAGTGCGGTAGGTTCATTAAAAATTCACAGATTCAAAATGCCAAAACAGAAAGCATTCATTCCTTTTTTTTTTTTTACATCTCTAGTCTTTTTGCCCTGGTTGATCTCTCTCTGCTGTAAGAAAAGTTTGAAAACTTGGATTACTAATTGGTGGAATACTAGACAATGCGAAACTTTTTTGAATGATATTCAAGAAAAAAGTGTTCTAGAAAAATTCATACAATTAGAGGAACTATTCCAGCTGGATGAAATGATAAAGGAATACCCAGAAACCGATTTACACCAATTTCGTCTAGGAATCCACAAAGAAACGATCCAATTCATCAAGATACACAATGAGTATCGTATCCATACAATCTTGCACTTCTCGACAAATCTAATATCTTTCGTTATTCTAAGTGGTTATTCCTTTTGGGGTAAAGAAAAGCTTTTTCTTCTGAATTCTTGGGTTCAAGAATTCCTATATAATTTAAGTGATACAATTAAAGCTTTTTCGATTCTTTTATTAACCGATTTATGTATCGGATTTCATTCGCCTCATGGTTGGGAACTCATGATTGGTTATATTTACAAAGATTTTGGATTCGCTCATTATGAGCAAATTTTATCTGGTCTTGTTTCTACCTTTCCAGTCATTCTTGATACAATTTTTAAATATTGGATCTTTCGTTATTTAAATCGTGTATCTCCGTCACTTGTAGTGATTTATCATGCAATAAATGACTAAAAAATGATTCACTGATCCAATTCTAATTTATACATCATAACCAAATCAAAGTCGTATTTACTTTACTCTTTTTACCCCTGAGGGATTCCTTGTATATTTCAACAAAATTTTTTTTTTCAGTAAATGTAAATAGCAGAATTGTGGCTAGGGAAGTATATTATCGACCTACCTAACTTTATTGTAGCAATTTTCGGGATAAATGATTGGACCATGCAAACTAGAAATACCTTTTCTTGGATAAGGGAAGAGATTACTCGCTCCATATCTGTCTCACTCATGATATATATAATAACTTGGGCATCCATTTCAAGTGCATATCCTATTTTTGCCCAGCAGAATTATGAAAATCCACGAGAGGCAACTGGGCGTATTGTATGTGCCAATTGCCATTTAGCTAGTAAGCCCGTGGATATTGAGGTTCCACAGGCGGTACTTCCTGATACTGTATTTGAAGCAGTTGTTAAAATTCCTTATGATATGCAACTAAAACAAGTTCTAGCTAATGGGAAAAAAGGAGCTTTGAATGTGGGAGCTGTTCTTATTTTACCGGAGGGGTTTGAATTAGCCCCCCCCGATCGTATTTCACCCGAGATGAAAGAAAAGATAGGAAATCTGTCTTTTCAGAATTATCGCCCCAATAAAAAAAATATTCTTGTGATAGGTCCTGTTCCTGGTCAAAAATATAGTGAAATAACCTTTCCTATTCTTGCCCCGGACCCTGCTACTAATAAAGATGTTCACTTCTTAAAATATCCTATATACGTAGGTGGAAACAGGGGAAGGGGTCAGATTTATCCTGATGGTAGCAAAAGTAACAATACAGTTTATAATGCTACAGCAGGAGGGATAATAAGCAAAATTTTACGAAAAGAAAAAGGGGGATACGAAATAACCATAGTGGATGCATCAAATGAACGCCAAGTTATTGATATTATCCCTCGAGGCCTAGAACTTCTTGTTTCAGAGGGCGAATCCATTAAACTCGATCAACCATTAACGAGTAATCCTAATGTGGGTGGATTTGGTCAGGGGGATGCGGAAATAGTACTTCAAGATCCATTACGTGTCCAAGGCCTTTTGTTCTTCTTAGGATCGGTTGTTTTGGCACAAATCTTTTTGGTTCTTAAAAAGAAACAGTTTGAGAAGGTTCAATTATCCGAAATGAATTTTTAGATCTATCTATTTAGCTTTATCAAATTCGTCAAAAAGAACCAAAAAAATTTTAGGGACTATAAGGAGTATTATTTGTCTTGCTAATCTTCGACACAAGAAAAGGAATTTTAGACATCCTTTTCTTGTGTCGATCTTGTCCTTCTTGATTCCATTCGTTAAAAATTCCTATTCTTAGTTTACATATATATTACTGTTTCTATATACTATTAATTAATAGTATATTTAATAGTATATATAGTAGTAGTAGTTACTTTTTTTAGTTTTTTTTTTATTTCAATTTGGATGAAATACTAAATAAATAAAAAGAATCAGAAAAAACTTCTATTAGTATAGACAAAATTTTAATGAGAGATCTAATGATAAAAAATATTATGTCAGCCGGGAAAGCAGGAAAGGGAAATTAAGCGATTCCCCCTTTTTTATTCTATCTTTGAAAGGTTAAAAAATACTATATGTTCGCAACCTACTAATTTAATTAAGTTCATTTTTCAAAAACACGATAAAAATTTGTTATGACTTAGTAGCAGTTCAACGGGACCCCCTCGAATCAGACAAAGAAGGAAGAGTTGGGCCCCGTTGAGTTCTTATGTTTTCACGTCTATAACTCAGTTCATCAAATTTCTACAGAGATGAACCTAATCCTGAATATGAACCATAAAAGAAAATACCTATTAAACCGATCACAAGAATACCAGCTACAGTACCTATTACCCAAAGAGGAATCCTTCCAGTAGTATCAGCCATTTATCCCGCTTCCCTCCACATTTTATCGAGTGGTCATGCTAGAAACATAAACAGTCAGAGATAATTATGATATATAATCCATCCGAATGGGATACGAAAATTACTACTCTTTCTTTTTTATTTTCTTATTCTACGCTCTTTTCTTAATTGAAGAAATAATTAGAAAATAAAACAGCAAGTACAAAAATAAGTAATAACCCCCAATAGAGACTGGTACGATTTAATTCAACATTTTGTTCGTTCGGATTTGATTGTGTCATAGCTCTATAATTGAATTAGGTTTATCGTTGGATGAACTGCATTGCTGATATTGACCCCAAAAAAGAAACGGTAGGTACAGCTAGTCCATGAACAGCCAACCAGCGCACTGTAAAAATTGGATAGGTCCTATCTATAGTCATTGGGTCCTCCTAAAAAGATCTACTAAATTCGTCGAGTTGTTCCAAAGGATCAAAACGGCCTGTTATTAATGGAATGCCTTGTCGGCTCTCGGTAAAATACTCGTTTGGACGAGGGCTCCCAAACACATCGTAAGCTAAACCGGTGCTCACGAATAACCAGCCCGCAATGAATAGGGAAGGTATAGTAATGCTATGAATGACCCAGTATCGAATACTGGTAATAATATCAGCAAAAGAACGCTCTCCTGTGCTTCCAGACATACTGAACTCCAGATATTCTCGTAGGGAATCGATTCTGTAAAAGATGAATCAGTAAATTCAAATTCACCGAGATTACATCTTTGTGAGATCGTCAATAAAGTACCAAGGGTATTTTTAGAGTCTACCGAATCAGTATAGCTATCCTTCTTCTGACACAGCAACGCAATTTGAATTAGTATAGAAATGAGGTGTTAGAGAATTTATTTCTTTTTTTCTTTCTTTAACTAACTACAAAGATGATGGGTTTTTCACTCTATTTTCTATATAATCTCGAAAGAAAAAAACCTAAAACCTAGAAAGGAAACGATAATAGAAATTGCTAATTACAAATTTTAAAAATCTAATTATCTTTTCAAATCTCGTTAAAATAAATATTTTGTTGGCTGATCTCGTTCTCCGTGTAGGATACCTCTTTTTGGTCTCATTCGATAGATTATATTAAATGAAAAAAACTGCTCGACTAGTTAATCTAATGAGTTCAAATTTAAGTAAATTCAATTTGAATAAAGTAGAAGGGGGGCGTATTCTAGGTTCTAAGGTCACTTTAAAAAAGAATCAAACAACTTCATTTTCAAATTTTTACATATTCATTCAAAAAAAGGTATATGTTTTGACTGAAGTTAGATAATAGAGTTTTTTTTTTTTTTGAAAATTTGAAAAATTGAAACTTAGGGAAGTACTTTAGAAACATATGTATAAAAAACCATATTTTATTGAGTCCCTTCATGCCTACTATAACTAGTTATTTTGGTTTTCTACTAGCAGCTTTAACTATAACCTCAGTTCTATTTATTGGTCTAAGCAAAATACGACTTATTTGAAATTAATTGAATGAAGATTTTTTTATAAAAAAGGATTTCTATGGTATTTTATATGTTCGACAGTTCCTTACCGTGTTAATTACCCAATTTTGGTTGAGATTCATCGGCAATACAGATTAAGAGCTAGGAATAGCTAGTACCTCTCTTTTCTCCCTTTCAAAAACGAAAACAAAAGAAAATTGAAATGGTTGAAGTTTCTTTATTTGGAATCGTCTTAGGTCTAATTCCTATTACTTTGGCTGGATTATTCGTAACTGCTTATTTACAATACAGACGTGGTGATCAGTTGGACTTTTGATTAATTAACAGCTCTTTTTTTTGACTGACCTCCTTCGTGCTTTCAGATGTGGGAGGTCTAATTCAGATTGCTGCTCAATTATTTGCGAACAGTGGAATTTTGACACAATCTAATAAACAAGATTGAAATCACGCTCTGTAGGATTTGAACCTACGACATTGGGTTTTGGAGACCCACGTTCTACCGAACTGAACTAAGAGCGCTTTTCTTGGTTTTTCTAAAAAACGAAAAGGTTAGAAGGCGGACATTCTTTAATCCGAATCCAAAATTGCAGAATTAATTATATGTATGTCATGTCCAATTTTATTCAAAAAAAGATAGATCTAAAATAGATCCCTTGTTACTGCTCTTCTGAGCAGTAATAGGTAGGGATGACAGGATTTGAACCCGTGACATTTTGTACCCAAAACAAACGCGCTACCAAGCTGCGCTACATCCCTTTCAATTGGTTTACAGTGTCATTGTAGAGAATTCCTGTCTTGTTTTCCACATCTTTAGTTTTTTTTTTTCTCATATCAGATAACAAACGTATATATAATTCAAAAAATTACTTTTTTTACGCAAATTCTATCAATTTCAATTTTATATAATATAGGCGTTTCCATTTGAAAATGGAATCTATCTATAAGATCGTTCTATTCTAGTAGACAATATTTCAATTGGAATTTTGAAAATGGGGAGTTGCTTATACAAATACAAGAACTTCTTAACTACATGTACATCTGTAGTTATATATATTACTATATATAATGTAATACAATAAAGAAAAGAAGAAAGAAGGAGGATTTCAAATGCGAGATCTAAAAACATATCTTTCCGTAGCACCGGTACTAAGTACTCTATGGTTCGGTTCGTTAGCAGGTTTATTAATAGAGATTAATCGTTTATTTCCAGATGCATTAACATTTCCCTTTTTTTCATTCTAGTTATTAACATCAGAAAGGGTGAAAAAATTGAGAGATACGATCAACGATCGGGGACTAACCCCCCCTTTTCAAATTCATTCTAAAAAAATAATTTGAAAAAAAAAAAAGGGGGGGCAAAAGGTCATAAAAACGGGGGGTCAGGATCCAATTCTATTAGTAATAGAACAAAAAAAAGTGTTGCTAGGGAAAGAGTATCCTACGAGATACTTAAAAAAATACTGTACAAAGATTTTAAATATAGTTTTCAAAAAATAATGGTATTGCTTATTATTTTTTTTTATTTAATTCGTAATTAATATTTCTTGCAACTAAATATTTCAGAAATTTTTTTTAGTTAACAGCTTCTATTTTTTTTGTTCTTTCTGGATCCTAAAATGAAAATAGAAGATTCGGGTGAATCATAAATCCAAAGGAGGTTTCATGGCCAAGGGTAAAGATGTTCGAGTAACAATTATTTTGGAATGTACCAGTTGTGTTCGAAATGATATTAAGAAAGAATCCGCGGGAATTTCCAGATATATTACTCAAAAAAATCGGCATAATACCCCCAGTCGATTGGAATTGAGAAAATTCTGTCCCTATTGTTATAAACATACAATTCACGGGGAAATCAAGAAATAGATCAAATTGAGTGCTTGTATGTCAACTTTAATTTTAAGAACAGGAATAATGATAGTATCTATATATTATTACATATATATATATAAACAAATAAATAGAAAAAAATCGAATCCTATATTCTTAATTCTATATAGAAAATAGAAATCATTTTGATTTTTATCCGATCAAAATAGGATTTTAGAGATAAGGAATAAAAAAAATTATGAATAAATCTAAGCGACCTTTTACTAAATCCAAGCGATCTTTTCGTAGGCGTTTGCCCCCGATCCAATCGGGGGATCGAATTGATTATAGAAACATGAGTTTAATTAGTCGATTTATTAGTGAACAAGGAAAAATATTATCTAGACGGGTGAATAGAGTGACTTTAAAACAACAACGATTAATTACTATTGCTATAAAACAAGCTCGTATTTTATCTTTGTTACCTTTTCTTAATAATCAGAAACAATTTGAAAGAAGTGAGTCGGCCCCTAGAACAACTAGCCTTAGAACCAGAAAAAAATAGACTTATTCTTCAATTTAATAACAATTCCAATCTGAAGGAATTAAAAAAGAGATTAATATTTTGTTCTAAAAATCCAACCAAGAATCAAAATTTGATTGTTCCATCTGCGGCTGTCATAAAAAAAAAAAGAAAAGAATCGTCGAAAAGAAAAAGAATAACTCTTTTTTTAGCGACTATATACCCTCGTTTTGTTTTGACGACTTTTTTATAATACTAATTTCTACTCTACCTTCCCCGAGCTCATTCTCCTTAGAACTCTATTTCAAATATTTTAATCTTCCAATCCCCTTAGTTTTTGATCTCATTCGAAATCGTATAAAGACAACTCCTATTTAATAGAGCTATTTGTGCAAGTATTTTCCGATTAAGGAGTAATTGCTTCTTGTACAGATTGTGTATGAATCGGTTATAACTATAGAATACCCCCATTTCGTGAATTACGGCATTTATTCGAGTGATCCATAAGCGACGAAAATCCCTTTTTCTTTTACCCCTATCCCGATGAGCCGAAACTAAAGCTCTTATTCTCTGTTGAGTCATAGTTCGTGTAAGTCGTGAATGAGCCCCTCGAAAGCTTGATGCAAATAAACGAAGTTTTGTTCTACGCCTCCGAGCTATATATCCGCGTTTAATTCTAGTCATTGAATAAATCAAACTTTGATGAATAACTAATTCTTTTTTTAGTTATTCTTTTCACCTTTACTAGTCATTAATAACCAAACGAATTATTCCAATGTATAAAAAAAAATTCCAACGGCTTTTGCTACTCTAACCTTCCCCACCACTATTTTTTGCTAGGTTTTTTCCTTTGCTTTGAAAGGAGAAATTGCCTTGATACTTAATAAATAAAAAAAAGAATAACTACAATGTAGTAAATAGAAATGAATAAATAGTGGGTTCCATCGTTTCTATGGTTACTTCTAAAACGGTGAGGTCCTCTCTATACACCGGAGCTCCTTCTTTTAATTAATCAATACTATTGGTAACTTGTACAATTCACATTCTTTGGCTCTACCCCATGAATATTCCAGTAATTAGGTCTTTCACAATGAGATCCACTTTATACAGTAACGGTATTTCATTTTTAAAATTTATTTGGTCGTTTACCCTGTTAGTCCGTTCTTTTCTTTCAAGGGTGGAATCTTTTTAATACAAAATGGAATTTCCCCCGCTTAATGGATAACCATTTGTTATCATTGGGGGTTTTCTAAAAAATGGAGTTGATTGGATTTGCACCAATGTAAACCATAAGTTTCAGACACAATAGAAGATATGAACGATCTATCTTTTTGTGTTTCAGTCTATGATCTAAACGCGTCGCACATACACCCGAGTACATGTTCCTCGTCGCTGAGGGCATCCCCCAAGCGCTGGGGATTTCGTGACATTTCGGATTGGCTGTCTTGTATTTCTAATAAGTTGTTTAATGGTTGGCATACAGAATCATATAAATAATGGGCTGGTTTAGATTGGTTCTAACCGGCTAATTCTGAATTACTTCTCGTCAAGATTCTCTTCAATATTAAAAAAAATATATTGAAGATAATATGAAACTAAACCTTTAATCTAAAACGATATAAAATTAGCAATTGTAGATTTGTATGAAATAGCTCCTATTTTTTATTGAACCGCTACAAGATCAACAATTCCATGAGCTTGGGCTTCTGTTGCTGACATAAAAACATCCCTTTCCATGTCTTCGGATACAACCCATATGGGTTTGCCCGTTCTTTGTACATAAACCCTTGTGATGGTTTCGCGAATTTTTAGTAGTTCTTCCGCTTCCAAGATAAATTCTCCCGTTTGTGCCTCATAAAACGAACTCGCGGGTTGATGGATCATTACCCTGATGATACAATAGAAAAGGTTCTTCTATTTCGCAGAATGAGACGAGATAAAAAAAAAGAGAAAATTGAATAACCGTACAGGCTTTTTTTGTGCATTGCATACGGCTCCACAATGGAATTTACGTTTTTGATCTTTCCTTTTGGCGAAAGAAAACAAAATATAGGTTGTATTATACGCGGATCCATAAACGATCCAATTACCATCCTTCTTTTTTTTTTTTGGAGTTAAAAAAAAAATACTATGATGGTTCCGTTGCTTTATATATCATTTTTTTGATTCGTCTATGATTCAGCAATCCCAAAGTGTCTTTTTTTTTTTAGATATATAAATTTTTAAAATAAGCTTCCGGTGTGAAAACATAGTTTGTGACGCTGAGATGTGCCCGAATAGGTAAGATATCATTTGAAATACCCCTTTCCTTATCTCATACTACTCTTTCAATATATAATCTAATTTTTTTTTTATCTCAAAAATTTCATATTGAATTCGAAGTGCCATGCTATTATTACTTAACTAATTAATATTTCCGATGGCGAAGGCATAGTATTTTTTTCTTGAAAATAAAAAAACTCATTGGCGCCGAGCGTGAGGGAATGCTATACGTTTGGTAATTGCCCCCCCGACTAGGATAAAGGATGCTATTGAAGCGGCCAATCCCATGCATATTGTCTGTACATCGGGTCGCACAAATTGCATAGTATCATAAATAGCCATTCCAGATATTACCCACCCACCAGGAGAGTTTATAAACAAATAAAGATCTTTGGTATCCTTTTCTATACTGAGATATATCATCAGACTAATAAGTTGATTCGAGATTTCGGTATCAACCTCTTGGCCTAAAAAAAATAATCTTTCTCGATAAAGTCGGTTGATTAGGATAAAATTTTATTCCTTAGGAGCCGTACAGGCACCTTTTGATACATACGGTTCAACAAAAATTGTGAAAAAATCAATGTGTCAATTCCAACCCCGCCCTTTTTTCATAGAAGGATTTTCTTTCTAACTTATAAGGGAAGGGCTTGCTCCCCTTTTAAAAGTAAAAGAAAAAATCAGTTTTGACCCCTTTTATTAGATATTATAATCCTATACTAAAATGATTGATTACGCCTGTCAGACTAACTTGATTCATTGATATTTTTTTTCATCGAGATTCCGTTGAAATGGCGATGATTTTTTCTTGTTCCGGAACGGGCTTCTTCCTTTTTTTCTTCCATTTTTTAGGTTTATGCTCTACCCCCGAGTAAAAGGAAAAATTTGCCCGATTTTGATTTGCACATATAGGACAAATGAACCAAATACCGCGTCTTTTTTTTTTACTACTTCCTTTTTTTTTCAATTCATTTCTTTCACATGTCTTCTGTCAAATAGTCAACAAATTTTGAATTATATTATTTATTTGATTTTATCAACAGTTTTAGATCACCCTGTTTCAATTTTTTGTATTTTTGAATAGAATTTTTGATCATAATTTTGCATATCATATAAGTAGTAATTAGAAAAATATTATATATTAATTATCAATTGGGTTTTTGCTAAACGGAGCCTGGATACTTAATTTTATTAGTCCGATCACGTAAACCATAAAAAAATTGATAATCTAATATCAATCTAAATACTCCCTGCATTTAATTCCACTTTATTTTTTGTGCTTCGCGTTACAAATTTTTGATAATTCAATCAATCTTTTTGGGCAAAACAGAGGATATCTCGATCGAGGGAGAAAATGAGGAAATCCCATATAGCCCAATATATCTGACAAGTCGCACTATATGTCAACCCAAGATGTATCTCCTTCTCCAGGACTTCTAAAAGGTACTTTTGGAACGCCAATAGGCATGAAATGAAAAAAAAAAGAGAATGAAGTTCTCTATTTCACTTTGATGTGGAAACGTAAGACTGCGGTTTCATTTTTTAATAATATTATCCTTTTTTCTTACTTTTTTTATCATATTTAATACATAAGTTGAATAAGCTAAAATAAAATATAAAGTAAAGGAAGAGAGAATCAATAAAAATAAAGGAAATTTTTTACGAAGGGGCTTCTGAAATGATGAACAACAATAACTATCTTGGTTCATATAAAATGGGATTCACCCCCATTGCGTATTGGTACTTATCGGATATAGAATAGATCCGCTTCCCTTTTTTCCTACGAATCTAATTGTTCTATTATTACTAACGGAATAGAACAAATATTAATCCTTTCTCCGAAATAATTACCTAAAAAAGGGGGGTCCGTAAAATAGTTTTTTCCAATGCAATAAAGTTACATAGTGTCTATTTTTCGTTGATAAAGGGGTATTTCCATGGGTTTGCCTTGGTATCGTGTTCATACTGTTGTATTGAATGATCCCGGTCGTTTGCTTTCTGTTCATATAATGCATACTGCTCTGGTTGCTGGTTGGGCCGGTTCGATGGCTCTATATGAATTAGCAGTTTTTGATCCTTCCGACCCTGTTCTTGATCCAATGTGGAGACAAGGTATGTTCGTTATACCTTTCATGACTCGTTTAGGAATAACCAATTCGTGGGGCGGTTGGAATATTACAGGAGGGACTATAACGAACCCGGGTCTTTGGAGTTACGAAGGGGTCGCCGGAGCACATATCGTGTTTTCTGGCTTGTGCTTCTTGGCAGCTATTTGGCATTGGGTATATTGGGATCTAGAAATTTTTTGTGATGAACGTACAGGAAAACCTTCTTTGGATTTGCCCAAGATTTTTGGAATTCATTTATTTCTTTCAGGAGTGGCCTGCTTTGGTTTCGGCGCATTTCATGTAACAGGATTATATGGTCCTGGAATATGGGTATCCGACCCTTACGGACTAACCGGAAAGGTCCAACCTGTAAATCCGGCATGGGGCGTAGAGGGGTTTGACCCTTTTGTTCCGGGAGGAATAGCTTCTCATCATATTGCAGCAGGGACGTTGGGTATATTAGCGGGCTTATTTCATCTTAGTGTTCGTCCGCCTCAACGTCTATACAAAGGATTACGTATGGGAAATATTGAAACCGTCCTTTCCAGTAGTATTGCTGCTGTCTTTTTTGCAGCTTTTGTTGTTGCTGGAACTATGTGGTATGGTTCTGCAACTACTCCCATCGAATTATTCGGTCCTACTCGTTATCAATGGGATCAGGGATACTTTCAACAAGAAATATATCGAAGAGTTAGTGCTGGACTAGCTGAAAATCAAAGTGTATCAGAAGCTTGGTCTAAAATTCCTGAAAAATTAGCTTTTTATGATTATATTGGTAATAATCCAGCAAAAGGGGGGTTATTCCGAGCGGGTTCAATGGACAACGGGGATGGAATAGCTGTTGGATGGTTAGGACACCCCGTCTTTAGAAATAAAGAAGGGCGTGAACTTTTTGTACGCCGTATGCCTACTTTTTTTGAAACATTTCCGGTTGTTTTGGTAGATGGAGACGGAATTGTTAGAGCCGACGTCCCATTTAGAAGGGCAGAATCTAAATATAGTGTCGAACAGGTAGGTGTAACTGTTGAGTTTTATGGTGGTGAACTCAATGGAGTGAGTTATAGCGATCCCGCAACTGTGAAAAAATATGCTAGACGGGCTCAATTGGGTGAGATTTTTGAATTAGATCGTGCTACTTTGAAATCTGATGGTGTTTTTCGTAGCAGTCCAAGAGGTTGGTTTACTTTTGGGCATGCTTCGTTTGCTCTACTTTTCTTCTTTGGACATATTTGGCATGGTGCTAGAACCCTCTTCAGAGATGTTTTTGCCGGTATTGATCCCGATTTGGATGCTCAAGTGGAATTTGGGGCATTCCAAAAACTTGGAGATCCAACTACAAAAAGACAAGCAGTCTGATGCAACATTGCTTTTTTTCGTCTAGTTTCTGTTTGCGATTTTATTTAATAAGTAGGGTACTGTAGGAATCTTTAGTTAAATTGCTGCCGTTTCTTTGACTCTTTTTCTTTCTTTATCCGGAGGGATACTCCTAAGTAAACATAAACAAAACAGGTATGAAAGCTATAATTGTAAACCACGATCAAATTTATGGAAGCATTGGTTTATACATTTCTCTTAGTATCTACTTTAGGGATAATTTTTTTCGCTATTTTTTTTCGGGAACCACCTAAAATTTCAACTAAAAAATGAAATAATTTTTCATTATCTTCATTGACGTAATCAGCCTCCAAATATTTGGAGGCTGATTACGTCAACTAGTCCCCGTGTTCCTCGAATGGATCTCTTAGTTGTTGAGAGGGTTGCCCAAAGGCAGTATATAGAGCATACCCAGTAAAACTTACAAGTAACCCAGATATAAAGATGGCGACTAGGGTTGCTGTTTCCATTATTATAAAATTGAAAGACCACAATGGATCTATGCTAAGATCGTTTATTTACAACGGAATGGTATACAAAGTCAACAGATCGTTAATGAATACAAAATAAGATTTATGGCTACACAAACTGTTGAAGATAGTTCTA
>JAIUCV010002541.1:20000-22500 GCA_026724425.1 Erythrophleum ivorense
ACGCACGGAAGCCCTTATTTTCATAGTTGTTATTCCTTAATTTTTTGAATATACTTAATTGTTGGACGAAAAAAAGGTTTCTTGATATTTTTGAATCTTGAATTGTATCGTCGTGAAAGGAATGTTGAAATTGAAAAAACCACTTACTCATTTGAATCCTTGTTATGGAGTCTAGAAGATGGCTGTCCTTTTATTAACTTATACTTAAGTACCTAAGAACTTACTAAAACTTTTACTATATTTTTCCTATAGGTATACCTATACAAAAATATGTCGAATCCTTTTGGAAGCATGACCTAAAATCAAAAAAATCTTTAGTATCTAAACAAAACCGAGCATGCCGTTCGGAAGTGATTCAGAAAGAAAACTTTCATTAATTCATTTTTTCTTTAATTTTATTCGAGGTAGAACATTCTAAACTTTTTTTTTCACAAATGGTAAGTTCCGCATATCCGATTTTTTTATTAGAAGGATTACCATATATAACACAAAATTTCTCCGCCAATTCTTTTTTGTCGAGCTTCTCGGTCTGTCATTATACCTTGAGAAGTCGAAAGGATTACAATTCCTATTCCGCCTAAAATTCGTGGAATTCGTTGAGAGTTAGAATAGATTCGTAGACCCGGTCGACTTATTCGCTTTAAATTTAAAAATCTTTTATAGGATTCTTTTTTATTTCGTTTATGTCTTAGGGTTAAAATCAAAAAATATTGGTTGTTTTCACGATGTTTCCTTACGTTTTCGATAAAACCCTCTCGTAAAAGTATTTGAACAATGCTTTCGGTGATGTTAGTTGATCCTATCCGAACCGTTCCTTTTCTATTCATGTCAGCATTTCGTATAGAGGTTATTATATCAGCAATAGTGTCTTTTCCCATGATAAGTTCAAATTCCTTATTTTATTGTTCTATAATTTTGATATAATCAACATGTTCTTTTTCTTTTATTTATATATAGATATAGACGAATGATATATATCTGAATTAAATTATTAATATTTTATTATTAAGGATATATGCGTGATACACAATCTATTAATTAATTTTCTATTAATACCTACCATTTTTTAATCCTCTCCTATACTAATACTAACTATTGATATTTAGGTCTTATAATACCTCAGGAGCTAATGAAACTATTTTAGTAAAGTTTAATTGTCTTAATTCCCGGGGGATTGCTCCAAAAACTCTAGTTCCTTTTGGATTTCCTTCTTGATCAATGACAACTGCGGCATTGTCATCATATCGTATTATCGTCCCATTGTTACGTTTGAGTTCTTTACAAGTACGTACAATTACAGCTCTAATCACTTCTGATCTTTCTAGAGGAGTATTTGGTATTGCTTCCTTGATTACAGCAACAATAACGTCACCAATATGAGCATATCGGCGATTACTAGCTCCTATTATTCGAATACACATCAATTCTCGAGCCCCGCTGTTGTCTGCTACATTCAAATAGGTTTGTGGTTGAATCATATCATTTTTTTGTATCTCTTCTTTTAATGCAAAGGACGAAGTAAAAAAATATTGTTTGTCAAAAAAAAAAGAAAACTTAAAACCTTTTTATCCTGAAATGTTATTTAGCTTTTTCATTCTATATTCCTATTCAGAAATAATGAATTGGGTTTTTATAGGCATTTTTGATGCCGCTATTGAAATCGCTTTTCTGGCTATATTTTCGGGTACACCACCCATTTCATAAAGGATTTTACCTGGTTTAACCACAGCTACCCAATACTCTGGGGATCCTTTCCCAGAACCCATACGCGTTTCCGCGGGTCTTAGTGTAACTGGTTTGTCTGGAAATATACGTACCCAAATTTTTCCACCACGTCGTACATTTCGTGTCATTGCTCGCCGTCCCGCTTCTATTTGTCTAGATGTGATCCAAGCGGGTTCAAGGGTTTGAAGAGCATATCTGCCAAAACAAATACGATTCCCACGAGAAGATATTCCTTTTAGTCTTCCTCGATGTTGTTTACGAAATCTGGTTCTTTTTGGGTTATAGTTGATGGGTTTTTTCTATAAATTAGAAATTCCATCTCTACTACAGAACTGAACGTGAGAGTTTCTTCTCATCCAGCTCCTCGCGAATAAAAGGACTAAAAACGTTTGTATTAAGATTAAGATATAGATGTAGTTTAATGATTAATCCTATTAATCATGGTATTTTTTGAAATTTCATATAATCTCTTCTAAATTTGTGTATATTTTTTTCCGAACTGGAATCCAAGATGAATTTGATTTCTATTTATTTCAAAATAACGTAATATCAGAATCTCGAATGTAGTTTTTGTTTTATAGTTAGAATATTCTAACAAATCCTTATTTTCTTTTATCTTTTTCATTTGTTTTTTTTTTTTCATATTTTATTACTTAAAAAAAAAAACAAATTTTTCGCCGGCGAATATTTACTCTTTCAATATCTATTTAAGTTTGATGTTTATCCCACGAGGTCTCAGAATCAAAATAAGAATAGATAATAAAGTTTCTGGTTT
>JAIUCV010002541.1:30000-32500 GCA_026724425.1 Erythrophleum ivorense
AAGCAAATCGACTTCGATTCTTGAATAATCCACATCACTTCTGCTTCTATTGTAACAAAAGATTCCCTTTTTATGTGGAAAAGGCCCGTCTCAATAATTCTGATTTTACGTATGGACAATTCCTCACTATCCTGTTCATTCACAACAAAATATTTTCTTCGTGCGGTGGGAAAAAAAAACATGCTTTTTTGGAGAGAGATAGTATTTCACCTTCGTCAATCGAGTCACAGGTATCTAACATATTCATATCTAACGATTTTCCACAAAGTGGTGACGAAAGGTATAACTTGTACAAATCTTTCCATTTTCCAATTCGATCCGATCCATTAGTTCGTAGAGCTATTTACTCGATTGCAGACATTTCTGGAACACCTCTAATAGAGGGACAAAGAGTCAATTTTGAAAGAACGTATTGTCAAATTCTTTCAGATATGAATCTATCCGATTCAGAAGAGAAGAGCTTGCATCAGTATCTCAATTTCAATTCAAACCTGGGTTTGATTCACACTCCATGTTCTGAGAAATATTTACAGAGGAAAAAACGGAGTCTTTGCCTAAAAAAATGCGTTGACAAAGGGCAGATGGATAGAACCTTTCAACGAGATAGTGCTTTTTCAACTCTCTCAAAATGGAATCTATTCCAAACATATATGCCATGGTTCTTTACTTCGACAGGGTACAAATATCTAAATTTGATATTTTTAGATACCTTTTCAGACCTATTGCGGATACTAAGTAGCAGTCAAAAATTTGTATCCATTTTTCATGATATTATGCATGGATTAGATATATCAGGGCGAATTCTTCAGAAAAAATTGTGTCTTCCACAAAGGAATCTGATAAGTGAGATTGCGAGTAAGTCTTTACATAATCTTCTTCTGTCCGAAGAAATGATTCATCTAAATAATGAGTCATCATTGATATCGACACATCTGAGATCGCCGAATGTTCGTGAGGTCCTCTATTCAATCCTTTTCCTTCTTCTTGTTGCTGGATATATCGTTCGTACACATCTTCTCTTTGTTTCCCGAGCCTATAGTGAGTTACAGACAGAGTTCGAAAAGATCAAATCTTTGATGATTCCATCATACATGATTGAGTTGCGAAAACTTCTGGATAGGTATCCTACATCTGAACTGAATTCTTTCTGGTTAAAGAATCTTTTTCTAGTTGCTCTGGAACAATTAGGAGATTGTCTAGAAGAAATACGGGGTTCTGGCGGCAACATGCTATGGGGTGGTGATCCCGCTTATGGGGTCAAATCAATACGTTCTAAGAAGAAAGATTTGAAAATCAATTTCATCGATATCATCGATCTCATAAGTATCATACCAAATCCCATCAATCGAATCACTTTTTCGAGAAATACGAGACATCTAAGTCATACAAGTAAAGAGATCTATTCATTGATAAGAAAAAGAAAAAACGTGAGCGGTGATTGGATTGATGATAAAATAGAATCCTGGGTCGCGAACAGTGATTCGATTGATGATAAAGAAAGAGAATTCTTGGTTCAGTTCTCCACCTTAAGGGCAGAAAAAAGGATTGATCAAATTCTATTGAGTCTGACTCATAGTGATCATTTATCAAAGAATGACTCTGGTTATCAAATGATTGAACAACCGGGAACAATTTACTTACGATACTTAGTTGACATTCATAAAAAGTATCTAATGAATTATGAGTTCAATACATCCTGTTTAGCAGAAAGACGGATATTCCTTGCTCATTATCAGACAATCACTTATTCACAAACTTCGTGTGGGGCTAATAGTTTGCATTTCCCGTCTCATGGAAAACCCTTTTCGCTCCGCTTAGCCCTATCCCCCTCTAGGAGTATTTTAGTGATAGGTTCTATAGGAACCGGACGATCCTATTTGGTCAAATACCTAGCGACAAACTCCTATGTTCCTTTCATTACAGTATTTCTGAACAAGTTCCTGGATAACAAGCCGAAAGGTTTTTTTATTGATGATATCGATATTGATGATAGTGACGATATTGATGCTAGTAACGATATTGATCGTGAACTTGATACGGAGCTGGAGCTTCTAACTATGATGAATGCGCTAACTATGGATATGATGTCGGAAATAGACCGATTTTATATCACCCTTCAATTCGAATTAGCAAAAGCAATGTCTCCTTGCATAATATGGATTCCAAACATTCATGATCTTGATGTGAATGAGTCGAATTACTTAGCCCTCGGTCTATTGGTGAACTCTCTCTCCAGGGATTGTGAAAGATGTTCCACTAGAAATATTCTTGTTATTGCTTCGACTCATATTCCCCAAAAAGTGGATCCCGCTCTAATAGCCCCGAATAAATTAAATACATGCATTAAAATAAGAAGGCTTCTTATTCCACAACAACGAAAGCACTTTTTCACTCTTTCCTATACTAGGGGATTTCACTTGGAAAAGAAAATGTTCCATACTAATGGATTCGAGTCCATAACCATGGGTTCCAGTGCACGAGATCTTGTAGCACTTACCAA
>JAIUCV010002542.1:0-45139 GCA_026724425.1 Erythrophleum ivorense
GTACTGAGGTTTTATTGTAATATCATAAGTTAATCATGTTACTGCCATCTCTCGTTCCTTCCTCCGAGTTATTATCCTAGATTAGGGAGTTCTCTTTTTCAAAATTAGGGAGTTTTACTACTACATCAATTATTAGTCCATTTCAACTTCCCAATGTTGTCTCTAGTCCCTTAATCACGCCACACGTGATACATAACAATAAGATTACTGTTGGCAGAATTTAACTTTGCCTTCAATATTAGCGGGCAATGCTTTTCTGTGGCCATACGCATGCTCATCACCCTGTGATGACTATATCTCAACCACTCGTACACACACGGGTACCATTTCATTCTCTTTTTAGATGGATTCTAACTATCAAGATCTCCTCTTTACCTTCCAGGGGGAAAGTCTACTTAGTCTAGTTTGACGTCAATTTGGTGGTCAACATTCATCAAATCACATGATAAGTGACATGCCCCGCATGCCCTTAGCACCAAAGTGCCAATAAATGAGCACGTCCCACGTGCCTCTAGCACTAGAGTGCTATAGAATCTTATCTTACACTCCCCGAGTGTATCATGCACATCAAGTGCCTCTAACCACCTCCCAAATACACGTCAACACATAGCATAAGTAAACTAAATTACGTAAGAGACAACATGCATAAGCACCCCGTGCCAGTGCACTTCACCCTTATCGCACTAAAGGGTTGTCTTTCCTTTTATCAGAATCTCTCCCTTTTGCCATAGTACACTAAGGGAGGAGCCTCAAGGCTCTCCAGATTCTTTCCAAAACATCATCTCCCTTAATCTCTTACTTTAAAGTCACTATCCCCCATTTAGAAATGGACTTGACAATCTTAAGGGTTCCTTGTCCTCTTTTATTGTCATCATTAGCTAAAGATGGCTAACTCACTCTAATAGTTTGAATAAAACAATTTGAAACATTCTTTAGCTCTTATTATGCTTATTCATTAGGCCAAATTGCGGTAGCTAGGATCGAGTAATTGCACCCTTTACTAACTGGGACCAAACAAGTGGGTAGGACCTCTTTACCTATAACACCTCAACCTTGGGGACCTTTCAAAGTCTACATAATTCTAACTCATTATGGATTGTTCATCACTTTATATATTTAGTCAATCACACTTGTTTATTACACATCAATTTCATAATCAATTTCTTGATTGCAAGAAAGGTTTACATCTTACCCTTCCACAAGGTTCTTATAGCTAGTTAAGTGTTTTACCCAGTACCATTGCCTTTTAAGTTCTCAACATCACTCTAAATGGCCTATGAAAAGCTTAGAATTTCACTTAGGTAAATAATTGCTACTCTTGTTGTGATCAGTTGACTACTTCGATAGGCCAGTCAATTGGTCGGCCGTACCCAATTGACTTGCTTAATAAATGGCGGTCAACTGGTCATATACGCTATTAGTAGCTTTGTTCATCATCCTTACCAGTTACTTGGTCTCATTCATTCAGTCAACTGGTGCCTCACAATGAGTGACTGGTGCATCTATTGCGTAGCCAGTTGGCAACAAGCCTCAACCAGTTATCTATCTAGACTGAAACCAATAACCCAATTTTCAAAGGAAAGAAAGGCAAAAATTCTAATCTTTTCATTGGCATTAACAATCTCAAGTCTCAAAATTAGCAATACCAAAGTGTCATGAAGTAAAATCTAACTATACTTTATTATGATAGGTAATGTTCTAAATAAAATTCGAGAAATAGTCATTTTAATCAAGTATTACAAGTCCCATATCATTATTCCTCTATACTTCCTTCCAGCACATAAAGCACATCAGTTATATGTTTGCTTAATTAGCTATTCTCATGAGCTAATACCATGCCAAATATGCATCATGATTGCCAAGCTTCTAGTTATAAAATTTAAATTAGAACGACTATCCTGAACCATTGCTCTGATACCAACTGTAACGACCCTAACTTCCAATTATAGTAATTAAGGTTAAGTACATGATTAATAATCATATATCAAAGTTTGAAGTCATTAAAATTAATTACATCGGGAACAAGTGAGGAAATTTGAAACCTTAATATTGCTAGAGTCATTAGCTAGACAATCACAATTATTCGAATGCATGAGTGAATTTAATTATTAATGAGGAGCCTTTGATTCTCCCATCCATCATTTCCAACTCTTAAAATCCTCTTACAAGTGTTTCTAAATCCTTCCTTAGCATTACCTTAAGAGAAACTAAGTTTTCTAGGTGAATATGAGAAATAGAGCACTTTCGCCGCGGCTAAATTCACTTGCGCCGCAGCCAATTACTCTCGGTTCAACTCCTTACGCCTTCATGAGTTTTTCACATTTAGCCGCGGCCAAATACCCCTTTCGCCGCGGCCAAATACCCTCTGGAACACCCCCAAAACTGCCTCTCAGGCTTAGCCGCGGCTAACGTCACCATTCGCCGCAGCCAATTGCTCTCTGTTTTCTTCCCTGGCAGGTTCGCCACATTTGGCCGAGGCCAACTAAATGTTGGCCGCGGCCAATTCTTCTCTGTTACGATTTGGCTTAGGCCAATTAAATGTTGGCCGCGGCCAATTCCCTTCTGTTCCTACAACTCCCAAGATTTCATCTTATGCTCTCCAATTCCCCTCCAATATCACTTTAGGGCCATTCTACCTTAATTTATGCAACTTTAGTGGTAATTATGTACCTTAATTACCCAACTAATCTATCATTACCCTTTTAGCATTTAGATGTGGATTTTCCTACTCATCTATAGGATTTTACGTCTACAAATTATAAATCTCCCACAATGGTCATTCAATCATATTTCATTGGGTATTTCTTGCATTAATAGTCAAGTGTATAAGGGACATATCATGGGATTACATTCTATGTTAACAAAATACAACTTCTACACTTGGCAATTCATGATGCAATGCAACAATGGTACAAAACTTGTAAACTAGTTACATTACATTTTGTCAAAGCTCCCAAACCTATGTGCTACCAAACCATTTAATGATCTTCCATTAATTTTCTCCTTGCCACTAAGAGGTCCGGTCCCTGAAAATGTTAGCCCACAACGGGGTGAGATATACAATCTCAGTAACAAAAGGGCGGATTCCATATACATGTACAAGTCAATCAATCCAATGCAATTTCATGCCATCAATATCAGAATCATCAATTTAATTCACAAATGAACCAGTTGAACTACCAATGACTACTGTCCCATACCAGCAATCATACACATGTTAATGGCCAATAACACCGGGAGAGGTCCGTCCACGGCACCTACTCCATAATGAGCACAACCAGGGCTCAGTGCATCTGGGGTCTGATCACAACCCGGTGCCCGATCAAAGCACATGCACGAGTGGCAGCCGCACCACAGCTCCACCATGGACTCACAAGGTCCAATTACAATAACAATCAAGTAGTCAACCAGACATTTAGCATTTCAAAATCAAGCATGTATAACAAATAGCAGATTAACATGAGCATGTACATGGAATTAGAAAAATAACCCAGTTACCTCAATGAAGCCAATTACTCATCCTCTAGCTACCATCCAATCCAAATGCACATCAAGCCTAACATAAGCATAATCATCATTATTTAACTACCATTAGTAAAGAATTTCCCTATCCACAGATTAATCTTAACAAGAGTACGTTAAGAACTTCTTACCTAAGCTTCCTAAGGGTCAATTGCACTAATGCAAGGTCAAGTCATCAAAGCTCACAATAGTTCACCCCCCATATTTCCATTTTCGCACATACATAAGCCATGCACCAAAAGTCAGTCCAAATGATGGAAATTCAGTATATATGCCATATAAGAGAAGTGGGATCACTTACCCATATACCTAAGGGGTCAAATGGACTGAGGTGGGCCTCAACTACCAAGAACACACCATGGGAAATTCCAAAATTCGGATTTCAGTCATCAAGCCCAGAAAATTCAGTTTTTCACCTCCCTCTCCTTGTAATTTCGCACAATAGCAGAACCCATTATGAAAATCAACCCTTGGGGGTATTTTCCAGCAAAATAATACACAAAATGAGAGGGAAATACTTACCCAATCACCCCTCTAGCTTTTAACTCTGAAAATCTTCCAAGGGAACCCCAAAACACCAAGGTTCAGATTTGAAAGGAGATGAAAATGCCCAAAACCAGAAATTAATCGGACCAAAATGAAGAGGAGGATGAGAGGGACAAGTTATATATAACTCACCTTGGCTAAATCATCCTCTAAGAGTCAAAAATGGAGCCTCCATGTTGGTAGAACCCTAGCCTCCCTTGAACCTCCGAATTTCCTCTCTTGAGTTTCAGCAAATGAAGGGGAGGCTAAAGAGTTAGGGTTTAGTTATGTGTGTGTTGGGTCCCAAGTGGGTTGTGGGTTGACCCATCAGCCCAAGGTCCAATTGGGCTCATTATTTCAAGTGGGCTGCAGAAAATTTAAGGCTAGAAGTGGGATGTGCTGACCCAATGGCCCAATTCATTGTGGGTTCAGATTTTCATACTTGTTGGGCCTTATTTCATGAGTTGGGTTGCAGAAATTTGATTGGGCTAGGCCAAATTCCAAGAGCCAATCCAACTTGGGTCTGCATAATGTGTGTTGGGCTAACTATAAGGGCTCATGTAAATTGGGTCTTGGGCCTCCATTCTACTAAATTAAATTGGGTTATTTTTAGGTGATCTCTCTTGGCCCAAATTTTATGATAAGGAGTTGGACTTGCACCCAAAATCATTAGGCCTCCATAAATCCTTACCCATGGCTTATTTAAATTGATTTTGGGCCCAAATTAAGCTTTAACCCAAATGAAATCTTCAACCTAATTATCTCTCTATAAATTCTCGTTCATATTGCTTATCCAATTATTCCATAATAATTATCCTTAATTAGTCCAAATACATTATTAACACCTTAATTAATTTTAGGGTGTTACACTTAACCTAAAGCCTAAGTGAAGGACTAATTAGGGGAAATTAAAAGTTGAAAGGAATTTCATACAGTTTGGCCTTCACATGTGGTAAAAATTGAGCATTTTAGATGATATAATTGTCACCTAATAAGCATGCATCTTGGAAGTGTGCAGAAGAGAGTTCTAAGTACACTTTAAGTGGCCTAAAGAATAATTAAAAGTCAAAGAAGTTTAAGGGAAGCTATTATAAGCTTTAGATGTTGATGTTATGCTCATGTGATATTTTTTAAGATAAACTAGTGAGGCATTATCCCATTATAGGTGTAGAGTTGATATGAACCAAGTTCATGAAGGTGCTAATTCAAAATCTTCAAATGACCCTTTGCATCTTCCAATTTGACCTATTACAAGGGCGAAGGCTAAAAAACTTAAAGAAGCATTGAGTGGACTTGTTCAAGAGATTTGAACTAAGCAGAGTTTTGATAAATATGATTCAAGTATTAATCAAAATGTCTTCAACATTATTTGGGCTAAAGATGGAGCTATTAGAGCTAATTTGGGTTAGAATGTTGCAAATTAAAGAGTTTTGACCAAGGGGCCATATATAGATTGACTCATTTGGGCCTAAATAATAATATTATAGGTTTAATATGCTGACTTCTAAGAGTTTGATATATTTGGACGAAAATTAGAATTAATTAGGCAGATTATCTTTCCTTTTCTATTTTTAAAAAGATTTGATTTTGTATTCCTAATTTTTAGGTCTTTCAGTTAGGATTATGTAGTTAGTTTCCTACTTTTCCTTTAGTAGATAGGTTTAAGTTACACTATAAATATATGTATTCTACATCCATTTGAATCAGATTAGAAGTAATAGAATTATTCTGAGTGTTTCTCTAATTGTGAGAATATGATCTTTTCTTTGCTCTTATGAAACCTTTATCTTGTCAACCTATCCTTAGGTTGATGATTCAAGTTTGCAAAAGCCCCCAATTCGTGCTTCGACCCAAGTACATCATTGTGTGAATTGGTTTATAGTGTTCATGGTTAAGTGCATTGTCTAAGTAGCATGTCAACGTTCTTATAATGTTGGTTAGCTATTTGCTTATGTCAGGTCTTGAACCATTATCTATCCATCAACCTACACCGTGAAGATTTTACCACCCCTTGATTTTGCATCAAGAGTTGAAAAGGAAAAGGAAGCTGAGCAACAAAAAGAGCATGAAGGTTAGAGGTTTTATTAGATTCCTTTTACTTATTCAAGGTAGCTTACTCTTCCCTATTTAGTTCCATGTAGATCTATTTATGTCATACCATAACTCTATAGCATCTATTATATCTTAAAACTAGCTAAAAGTATCAAACACAAATCCATTTTCATGAAATTCACACATTTAGCAGCAGAAATAACCGATGTTATAAACTAAAATAATGCTTTCTTGGCTTCATGGACCATATGAATTACCATATTTATTTTCCATCCTTAACACATGTAATCAACCAAAACTAACACAATTTGAAGCGCCAAATTTGAGTCCAAGCCATTCAAAACGAAAAGGGCATGTTGCTTTGCATTTTTCTAAGATTTCCGTATTATGATATGAATTTTGAAAAATCATAATTAATTCTAGAAAAATTGAAACCATGCAAATAATACCATTTTGGAAAGCTACAGATGTTCTTTAACTGCATAAAACTTTTATATCAAAACAACTAGGTTTGCCCTATAAAAACTAATGGAACAATAACTCTAGTCACTGATGTGTCCTACAACTAAACTTAAACTTCAAAAATTCATATCTCCCTCTATAGAACTCCAAATGGGGTGCTCTTAGTGTCTATGGAAGATGAGACCTAATTGTTATAAAAATTTCAAAGGTATATGAGTTCATTTGGCTCACAAAATCCATTGCATATCAGAGGCTGCTATAGTATTCAGACACCACTAAACCTCTAACTTCAAAAATTCATAATTCTCTCTATAGAACTCCTTTTCATGCAAATTCATGAGTATTGGACTTCATTTGACCTTTGAATGACACATAAGTGCAAACTGACTATATGAATAGTGATTAAGACAATTTTGCATAATTTGGCCAAGCTTAAAAATTCCTAATAAATTCTCTAGAGCTCCAAATTAGGTGCTCTTTAGCTTTGTGAAATGCTCTAGATGAAGCCTATATTCATGCCAAATTTCATGCACAAAATCATTCATTTGTTCAGTTTGTGATTCAACTCAAAATTGTGTCAAATTTGGAACCATAAAGGGGTTAAAATTGCACCATATGGTCTTCTATTTATTCCCCCACCATTTGAGCACATCCAAAAGCATAAATGTGACACCCGATTTTTGTAAAAATGATGAAACCAGTTAGTTATAAAAGAGGGTCCTCCAAAACAAATGAGTTAAGGCTAAATAAAATTGGATAAAATTCTAAATAATAGAAAATAAGAGTCAAAGGATTAAGATGCCCTAAAACCAGAGCAAGAGTAGCTAAATAAAATCAAACAAAAGGTAGTGGCATTTTTGTAATTTTGGATACTTTTTAGAAAACTTAAAGAAAGGATCTTTAAATGAAAATTTTAAGTTTTTTGGGATTCTCAGAGGCCTTAAAAATTGTAGGAACCCCTAGAATGGCTCAAACCCCTTCGATTTTTGTTTAAGAATGTCAGTGACTTGAACTTTGACCCTTTTCATTCGAGAATGTTTTAGATCCAAATTGAGTGATTCCAAAGACATTTATAAGTTAGAGGACCTAAATTTTATGATGGAAAAGATGAATCTCAAAAAACGGTTGAAATGTGTAACACCATAAGTCTAGCTTATCTCATGCCTTTGAATAGTATAATTATCATGAAACATACACATAATTCTAATAGAGGAAGCATGAAAATTTAGATTTTTATTTGCAAGTCATCATATCCAAAAACTTATTCGGTGTCACGTGGACCGGGTAAACTCATACTATGCCCCCTCATATTTAATTTTATTATTACAACTCATTTGTATCACAAAAACCCACCTACAACTCTTGGAAATCGAAAGGAGCTATGGGAAATGGGTATTCATTCTCGGACAGCACTGGCCTCAATTCTGGGCAAGCTTCGGAAAATCATAAATAAATCTAGAAAAATTGAAATCATGCAATATTGGTCATTTTGGGAAGCTATGGATATCTACTTTACACTAAAATGCGTCCAGAGCATAAAATTTATCACAGAGGACGTTTGACATCCAAAAAGGTCTAGAGGTCGCTGCTGCCTGGGCTGCTGTTTCAAATTACTGATACAAACTTCTAAAATTCATAACTAATTATATAAAAATAGAAATCACACAAATTCGGTCATTATGGAAAGCTAAAAATCTTAAATTTATGAAAAAATAATTCCAGAATGAAACAAATATGTTTAGTCAGCTGGACCCTATGGAACAGTAACCGGACTCATGGGGCGCTACTGATGCTGACAGTTAACTTCAAACATGCATAACTCACTGCTTAGACCTCCAAATGAGGTGATCTCGGTGGCCACAGAAAGCTTATGACCTATAGTTTATGAATGTAAAATTTCATAAGCATTGGACACCATTTGGCCATCTGGTGACACAGAATTCCAAACTGCCAGTATAACCAGTACCATACCAGAATCCATGAAAAATCTCAACTTTGAAAATTCATCAAATATTCTCTAGGTCTCCGAAAATTATGATCTTTAGCTTTCCAAAAAGCTCTTAATGAGACCTAATTTTATGCCAAGTTTTAGGGCAAGACTAACTCATTTGGCCAAAAAATGGCATAGGGTTCCATTATGGTCAATTTTGGCTCCATATTGGGTACCAAAATTGCCAAATGGATTCCCCTTGGTCTTGGCACCTTTTGGGTAAGTTTAAAAGCATATTTTAGACTTGTGTGAGCTGCCCAAATGGTCCCAAACCTCATGTATCTCATTTTGGCCATTCAACCCACATTTATACACATTTGCATCAAACTTCCAATTTACATAACTTGGCATTACATACCCAAATTCATTTCTAAAGTTCATACATCATATCCATACATGTATACATCACATAATATCATATTTACATGTGTCTCAAGGGTCATGTGCTATTTACAATAATCATATACATCATTATGGCTCAAAAAGGGTAAAAGCTAGACATATGAATGTCAATCTCTCTTCTTCAATGTTGTTGGCTCCCATTAGCATATCCACTTAGTTCACCTAACATGTTAGATCATTGGAGAGGAGGGGATGAGATTTAAAGAATCCCAATAGCTCATCTCCCATTCCATCACACATAATATGTGCAAGCAAGTTTCATATATGCATGCATGGAGAAAGTAGAGATCATAGGCATTTTAAAGTAACTTTGGCATGTGAATCAATCATGCAAGACATTCAAGAGCTCACTAAGTGTTTGGATTGGCCTCACACTTCTCCTCATGGATTTTGAACTTGCCTCACCCATTCTTTAAGCACTTTGGACTCAACCATACTCTTGGGAGCCCACTTTGCTTTTGGGAGACTCTTTACTTTGTCTCAACCAAGCTCAAGGGTTCTTGACTCATCCTCACCAAAGGGAAGAGTTCTTGGCCTTTCCACACTCAAGTAAACTCACACAAATATCATGTAATCATTTGAAAACATAACATAGCATCAAGTATCATGGCATATAAAGGCATGCTAGCATACTTTTCTTAGCTTGAAAATACACATACACACATTCTAAAATAAGCTAAACACACATCCATGCATGAGAGAAGGTGGAGAGAGCTACCTTGCATAATTTCACACACTTTTTCCTTAGCTTTCAAGCCTCCTCTTTTAGCCACACACCCACAAGTTGGTGGAAATAGTGTCTCTTGGCCTAGACACAAATTATGGGAGCCAATTAAGTTCATGAAATAATGTCTAGGGCCATGCAACTTGCTTAAACCCTAGATTACTCTACAACCTCCATTATGGTCCATATTGGCACCTAATGAAGCAACACCCCTCAAATGATTTTTAGGCCTCATTCTTTATTCTCAAATATGATTCTTGACTCCTTTTAAACCTCTTGGAGTTATCACATCATTAAAACAAAGGGCCTAACATCATGTTACTTCCTTAGGTCACAATATGGAACCTAAAGCACCAACTCATTCTCTAAGCTTCCTAAATTTTTCCCAAGGTTTCCCCTCACATTCATTCATCATATATGACTCAAAAATGGGCTTGAAACAATTTAAAACTCTCCCTAACTATTCCATCCCTACTTGGCCGAAACTTAGAGCATAAATGGGATTTCATGGCTTCTTGATTTTTCCTTGATGGGAGAACCATTTAGGGAGGTTGTTAAGAGTTGTAGGAGGTCAAGAAAACACTCAAATAGCCAAGAGAACTCATAGATTAAATCAGTTTTTACAATCCCCTTTTATGCTCTACACTTTTTTAACTTTTAGGTTCATGACTTTTCATGGAGTTTTGTTCATTTTCATGGAGGAAGAGGCATATGGGGGACCTCTTAGGGATCTTAGGAACTCAAGCAAACACTCATCTAAGCTAGGGAATTCATGGGTCAAAACAGATTTCTATCCATGAATCCCTCACTTTTCTATCTTGTGTTTTCATGCTTCTTTCTTTGATTTCTTTGCATCTACTTGCTTCTCACACTCCAAAATCTATGAATCTCCCTTGCTAGGACCATAATTCATCTCCCTTTGATTGGGCTCTATATGGGACGAAATTATCACAAGGAGGAGAAGGGAAGAAGAAGCATGGAAGACAACAAGTTACCTTGATTTCCTAGCTTTTCTCAAGAGCTCTCTTCCTTGCTTCAACTCTCTCCTTGAATTTTGAAATTTACCCCTCTGTTCTGGGCTCAAAACAGAACCAAACACCTCACTAAATCCATAGGAAGAGAGGAGGAAAGGAGGGGAAGAAGTTTTCTAAAGGGAAAAGCAAAAGTTTCCATGAATTCATACCTTTCTCTTAGCTTTTCTTCTTCCCTTGAGCTTGCTCTTGTGCGCCACTCTCTCTCTCTATTTTCTGGGTAGAAACAAAGCATTTTACTTAGAGGAGCTGCTGGAACGTGGATAAGAAGAAGCCAAAAGTCACTTTATGCAACTTTTTACTTTTGCATTTTAGTCCCTTTTTTTAGCTTTTTCATTTTAGGCTCATATCAACTCCTTTTTAAAATATGTCTTTTCCATCATATTCATTAGACTCTTAATCATAAGAATTGCATTTGGAATCATTTAAAAAGGATCTGAAACTATTCCGAACCATTCGGTCAAATTTTTGGTCAACCTTTGCCGAAATCGCTCACCGGAGGGGTTTCAACTGTTCTAGGGGTTCCCATAGTTTTCAGGGCCTCTGAGAACCCTGAAAAGCTCAAATTTTCCATTTAAAAAGCTCTCCTGTGAGTTTTCAAGTTTTTCCAAAAATTACAAAAATACCCCTACTTTCTTCGGTAAATTTTCTGAGTTCTTCTGGCTCTAGTTTTTGGGCATCTCAAACCTCAAATCCTCATTTTCTAATATTTAAAATTTTATCATAATTTTAGTTGGCCCCAATTCCTTCTATTTCGAGGACTTCCTTTTATATTTGGCCCATTTCTGACGTTTACGGAGAAACTGAACATTGCGTTTCTCACATTTATGGAGGGACTGGATGTTACAAAATGAGCCTTAAAGGAAGAAACTAAGAATGAAGGACAAAATTGGCATTTTGAAAAGCTTCTAATTAGTTCCCTACCTATATATATGTGGCATCCTCCCTTCCCCTTCATTTTAGCCGACCTAATTTCTACCTAAAGCCAGAGGAAAGTTCTACTAAGAAGGGCACATAAGAAGGAGCTCAAAGGGAGAAGAAAAACCTAGGAAAAGGTAAGGAAAATCATGGAATTTCTTACTCCTTCCTTTATTAAACTTGTTCTCCTCCATCTCCTTTCTATTCCTATAGTTTTGGTGTGTGATTTAGGACTATTTTGAGTATTTTTCAAATAGAGGAGGTTAGAATTTGAAGGAGACGCATGTAGCAAGTGGAAGAGCTCTTGAAAAGGCTAAGAAACAAGGTATGAATCATGACTTTTCTTGATTCCTTCTTCTTGTTCCTCCATGGATGATTTTTAGCCACCTAAAGAACGTCTAAGATAGAGTGAGTTCTAACCTAAACCAAGCATGAAGCCTAGGTTTTTGAGTGTGAGAAATAGATATAGGCAAATAAATTCTAAAAAGAAGCATTAGTTTTCAAGTTGCCAAAACTTAGGGATTTTTTTGCACCATGGTTATATATGAACTTCTTGGTGGTATTTTTAGTTGTCTAAGAGTGTATATGGGCTCTTGAGACATGTAGAAAGCCTCACATATGCCAACCCTGATGTGAGACTCCGTAGAAACTCGTTCTAGGAACCCCAAATTACACGGATCAGTGATCAAATTTTGGCATGCAGCACAAGAACGAATAATATGGACAATAAGCAACAAAGAACAAAGAACAAAGAACAAAGAAAAGGAACAAAGAAGAAGAAGAAGAAGAGATGTTGGTCAATGGAATTGAACCCTAAGAGAACCCGTCTCTTAGAACCCTAATCCGGGACGCCACAAAGGAAACCACTCCTTTGATAAGTCAAAGATTTTCTCCAGCACACAAAGGCCACAAGAGAAACCTCACAAATCAGAAATAATTCTGAAAAGATAATTCATTCCATCTGCCATTCTTAGAGTACAAATGGGCCTTATATAGGCATTTGAAAATAAAACCCTAAACAAAATAATGAAAATAAAAGAAATTTAAATCTGAACAAATTCACCAAGAATGGTGCCTAAAAATCTGAAACAGCAACAATCAAATTAAAACAAAATAAAACTAAGAGAATTTTGTGGAGAATGGCTGATTTTGTGGAAAATGGCTAGACTCCTTCAATTAGGCTCCCTTTGGGCTTGGGCTAGCATCATGTAGGAATGAAATAATCTTTATGCCAATTTGTGCCTTTTGGGCTTCATATTCAGCTAAGACTATGGGCTCCAAGTCTATTAGTTTTTGGATCACTCCATTCAAGGCCTCCTTCATAGCTTTGGCTCTTGATCTTGTGCATGGGCCTCCCATACCTTGCAATGGATCTTTAGTTGGCCATCTTTTAGAGTCACGTCCAGCCCTCTTGTTTCCAAGTTCTTGATTTTGTTCAAGCTTCTTCAAGTCTCCTATCTCACCTCCATCAAACCCCCTAGAGAAAAGTTGCAAAACTCCAGAGGTCCATTTTAGTGAGGGTGTCTCGGCCTAAGCAAAAGGAAGCACCCAGGGAGTGTTTTAAAATTTTCTAAGGCTAGAATGGGGCTAGATATGATAGAAGAAGAACACCAAAGGAAGCCTTGAAAAAAATTTAAAAGTCTTGGTTTGTGAGATGGAGGTATAGGTTCCAATTTAAGACTTAAAGAAGCAACTTGTATCTAGGATCTTGGGAATGAAATTGTGATAACTCCAAGGAGCTAAATGGAGTCAAGAGACCTAGATAGAAAGAAAATGGAGCCAAGAGCATGAATTCTAGTAGTTGATCCATTAGGTCTTGTATGGAACCATAATAGAGTTATATGAGAAAGTGAGCTTACATAGAGTGTGTGTGATCCAAATGATAGAGGCCGTCTATTAGAACCCATCTAAGATGCCCTCTCAGATTCGACTCAACACCGAATCATGCAATTGTCAAGACAAGTGCACAAAGAAACACAAATCAGAATCACAAAAAGGGAGAAAATAGAAATAACACAAAGAAAGAGAAAGAAAGAGGATAGTTGGTCTTGGGGGGGACTAGACTCCAAGAGAAAGAGGATAGTTGGTCTTAAGGCACGTGAGTGATTAGAGCATAAGTCTTTAGTAAGGTAGAATCTAGACATTGAGAGTACGTGTCCTGGATTAGGTTATCAAAACCCTAGAAATAGTATACTGTGCTCCTGGGGATGAAGCTAAAGAGGCTAAACAGAGAGAAAGCCCAACTCTAATCCGAGCATAGAAATGAGCTGAGACAAACAGCTAGTGCCTTAGTACCCTTAGGGAAGCTCGAGGGAATTAAAAATTGCCTCAAAAGGCGAGTCTTATATTATGCAAAGAAAAATGTAAGCTGATGGCGCCATAGAATGAAACTCCTGGGATTATATGAAATAAAATTCTTCTTACCAAGGGATAGTCTAGCTAAGAGCAGAGTAAGAGTATGAGAAAAGTAAAACCCCTAAATATTACAAGAGTGAATAAGTCGAGGAACCCCAGAAAAATACAGGTGCTCTTGAGCGTAAAGAAAACTTATACAGGCAATAAAAACAGCAAGTAGTAGAACATCCTTTTACCTAAGTAAGAGGATAAAAAAGGTAGAAAGAGATGATATGACAATGTTCAAACTGAGGGACATATTAGATTAAGAATAGTTATTCAGTTAATGTGCTTAAGTACTTAAGAAAGAACACTTGTCCTTGGCATAGACACTCTTTTAGCATGATAGTGCCCGAAGAAAAAATAGCTGGGCTGTATAGAGAGATCTCGAGATGAAATAGAGGAAGAATCTTATTTTCCCTGAGCACTCTATGAGAATAGGGCAGATAGAGAAAAGTAAGAAAGGAATACTTTAGATTGTTAAGAAACTTGTAATATACAGGTGATAGTGGCTCTGAGCTCAGTCATAAAGCACCTGTGTATTAGTTTTTGATGTTATGGTTTGCTTGCAACAATGGTTACATGATATTGGGTCTAGCCAACTCAATAGTAATGTAACTTAAGTGCATAGCAAACGATGACATCAATTACCAAAGTGTCCCAATAATCGAAGGGTATCCTAGTTAGCTAGATAACAAGATAAATCAGAAAAGAAGGGTAAAGGGATTCCAATAATATCATAATGATGAGAAAAGCATGTAGAAAGGAATCCCTAGTAAAGAATGTGCAGATTTAGATAGTATAAGTTCAGTATGCATAGCCTGAGTCCCTTATAGTATATGTAAATGAAATGAGTAAGGACTAGTGCATAGCCCCTCTCCTACTAGAGATGTTAGCCACATTTAGTATGTGAGATGCCCTAGTGCCAAGGCACTCAAAAGCAGAATGTGGGCATAGTTAGTAACTGTAGGATATGAGAGGAGGGCTAGAATGAGTACACGTAAAGTAAGTAAGTCTATAGAATAAGAAAAGAAAGCCCAAGTAAAAAGGGCTGAAGTGGGAATCTAAGGATCCCATGAAGAGCGATGAATGAAAATTAAAATGCTTCCTAATATCAGTAAGACAGAATCCTAGAGAATCATATCACACAAAACCCACTTTGCACGAAGAGCACGATGTACCTCTGAGTTTAGCCTCAGCTATTATGAGCTATGGTTACTGGACTTAGTGAGCATGTATTTTACTATCATATACAATGATCTTAGGCTTTAACATCTCCCAAAGATAGATCGTAGTAGATTTCAGCATACACAGTGGGTTACAATAAACCCTAGCAGGGCTCTGAGAGGTTGCAGTAGACCTAGGGGTCACAGTAGATCCCATAAAGTTATAGAGAGCCCTAGCCATAGTATGATAGTTCTTTGGTGAGATGACAGCCTGAGATAGTTTTATAGAGTAGTTAGTCTTAGAGACCTGCATAGTTTCAGTTAGCTTTTGTCTCAGAGACTAGAGATCTTCTAAGTCTGGTAGACCATTGCCACAGAGATATGAAGGCTTTACTTAGATAGTTAGACTACTGACTAGATCTCTTAAGAGATGAGCATAGTGTATTAGATGAGGAAAGTAAAAAATTACCTTTCCAAAGTTATAGCCAGATGAACCACGACCCAGCAGACATTTGCCCTGACCAAGGGACAGAGAGATCCCTATATACTAGTCTATATATTTAGAAAGGGGTCAGGCACAGTTTTACATGAGGTAAGTGGTACAGTACATCTCCAGTGAGTAAAATTATGAAAATAGCTGGCATTCCACTAGAGCTCAACAGTGTTAAGTGGTAGTAGCTCTTTGGTGCCAATATGAGATACACATGTTAGGCCTATCAATGTAGAAATGAGGGAGTATAAAATGGCACTGTATGTGAGCAAAGAAAGTGAGGAAAAGTCCCAGCCTACAGAGATAGATATAGTAATAAACAAAGAAACTGGGATCAATAAAAATAAAAGCTCCTCAAAAGAGTTGTAATCCCAGCAAGTAACTAAGATGTGAGGCCAATGATAGAAAGAAATGTGAATTGCAATCATGGGATGAGCTAGTAAGAAAGAACATAGAGATGAACAGTAGGTGGAACATGTAAATAAGTAAGCAGATAGATAGAAACCTTAGATGGCTATAATGATCAGAAAAGATGATGAGACGTTATGAGAAGCCATTGAGAGAGGACATGGGACATGTGATATAAAATATGTTACCCTCCCAAGATATGTAAATGAGTCCACTAAAAGTAACGTTAATCCTACGAATGAGTTAAAATTAACCTGATATGATTAGTAAGCTCTCCCAGGATAGGTCTCTAAAGTCAGAAATTTCTTTCCCTTATGAGAAAGAATTAGATAGTATTTTATAACAATAGAACCCTTACTAAGACCTACCAATAAAAATTTCCTAGCTGAGAGAAAACTCAAATGAGTGAAATCGCTGAGAAAAAGCGCATAAAGCTAAGAAGAAGGGAAAGAAAAAAGTAGTTAGCCAGAAAAGAAAAGAGTAAGAGGAAAACATACCCCAAAATTTGAGGACGAAATTCATTTAAGGGGGAGAAATGTAACATCCGGTTCTCTGAAAACGAGAGAAAATGTGAGAAACGTAACATACAATTTCTCCATCAACAAACGAAACTCACAGGATACAAAAGAAAGTCCCTTGAAATGATGTAGTTAAGGTCCCAAAAAATTTGAAAAATATTCTAAAATCCTAAAAATGAGAATCCCAAGCTCAGATGGAAAGAAAAATGGAGCTAGAATGGAGAAACAATTTCTTACGGAAAACTTACGAAACATAATGGTATTTTTGTAATTTTGAGAAAATTTTGTAATACACATAGGAGGGCTTTTTAAATGAAAATTTTGAATTCTTTGGGGTTTTCAAAGGCCCTGAAAACTATGAAAAGCCCTGGGACAGTTAAAACCCCTCCAGTGGATGTTTTCTAACATCGGTGTACTTGAACATTGATGGATCCAATCGGAAAGGTTTTAGCTCTGATTTGAGTTATTCCAAAGGCATTTTAGTAAATTAGGAATCTAAATTTCATAATGGAAAATACGGTTCTAAAAAAGGAGCTAAAACGAATTAGAAACGAAAATGCCAAGAACGAAAGGCAAAATGGGAATTTTTGAAAAGTTCTTCTTCCTCCTTTATATATATATAGGTGGTGCCCCACTCTCACCCTCATGTAGCCTCATATGTTTTTGCCCTAAACCAAAGAAGGAAGCCCTAGGATGAGGTACACAAGAGGAAGAAGAAGAGGAGGAGAAATTCAGGCTAAAAAGTATGGAATTTTGGTAGTTTTTCATGTTTTCTTCCATCCAAACCTCCTCTCATCCATTCTCCTTTATTTCCTTTAATTAAAATGAAGTTTAAAAATCTGTTTGAAGGGAGAAATTAAGGGGAAAATTCGGATTTGGAGAGAGGAGCTTAGAGAAAGTAAGATTTAAGTGAGAAAAAGCAAAAAAAATAAGGTAATTTCTCTTCCCATGGTTGCTATCTTTGGTTCCCCTCCTTCTTCATTTCGCCTCATCTAAGGAACCCTAGGAGGATTTGATTTTTAGGCAGAACCAAAGGTGATTCTAAGGACAAAGGGTGTGGAGATTAAGAATATGCAAAGGGAATTAACAAAAAGCCATTAGATTTCAAGATGCAAAGTTTAGGGTTTCATATGTTCCTTGCAAAATCTGATTCAATTTCTTAATTCCTATGCCTAAATAAGTATTTGAATGAGCTCCTAAGATCCCTAGAAGTCTCCCCATGTGCTTCCTCTATAAAGAAAACAAAGCAAAATCCATGAAGCCTAAAACATTCCATAGGTTAGCCAAGAGGGAATAGCATAGTGAGGGATGGTTTTAAATTTTTCTAAGCCCATTTTTAAGTCATATATGATGAATGAAGATGAGGGGAGGCCTTGGAAAAAATTTAGAAACCATAAAAAGTGAGTTGGTGCCTTATGTTCCATAATATGATCTAAAGAAGCAACATGTAGTTAGGCTCTTTTATTTTAATTGTGTGATGACTCCAAGAGGGTTAAAAGGAGTCAAGAATCATATTTGAAAGGAAAGAATGGAGCCTAGCATTTATTTCATGGGTGTTGCTTCATTAGGTGCATTCTTAGAAACATAAAGAGGCTAATGAGCCAAGCTAGAGTTTAAGCAAGTTGTATGGCCTTAGAATTAATTCCATGAGCCTAATTGGCTTCCATAAATTGTGTTTAGGCCAAGAGAAATCATCCCCACACCTTTGTGTGTGTATGTGTGGCTGAAGGAGGGAGCATTGATTCAAGTGAAAAAGTGTGCAAAATGCAAGCAAGGTAGCTCTCTCCACCTTTTCTCATGCATGATTGCATGATTGCTTACTTTACTTGTCTTTAAATGTGTGTATATGTATTTCAAGCCATGAAAAATGTTCTAGCACGAGCTCTTACTCCATGGTACCATGATGATGCATTATGTTTTCCAAATGATGTTTATGATGTTTGCCTTGGTTTGCTTGAGTGTGGTGAGGCCAAGAACCTTTAGCCATAGTAAGGATGAGCCAAGAACCCTTAAGATTGGTTGACTCTCAAAAGTAAGGTTGAGTCCAAGAACCTCTTAAAGAATGGGTGAGGCAAGTTCAAAATCCACAAGTAAATGTGTGAGGCCAATCCACTTGCTTGGCAAGCCTATGTATGTTATGTATGACTTTTTCAAATGCTAAGAATGCTTCTTAAATGATTGCACATGTCCATATGTCACACATGCATTTGTGAGAATTGTTTAGCATCCTTTATGTATGATTGAATGGGAGTCATCTATTGGGATTCTTTGAATCTCATCCCCTCCTTTCTAATGTTCTAACATGCTAGGTGGACCAAGAAAGCAAGGGAATGGAAGCTAACCACCTTGAAGAAGAGAGCTTGACATCAACGCATAGTTTTTGTTCTTTAAGGCCATATTGATATCAAATGGTATAACCTATTGTTGTATATGGTCTATGACCTCTTGAACATATATAATTATATTAATATATGATGTATAAATGAGAGAATACATTATGAGACCATTAGAATGTAATTTGGGTGTGTTATGACAATGTGGATTCTTGAATGGTATTATGGAAATGTATATAAGTGCGAGTGAGATGGCCAAAATGAGATGCATGAGGGCTGGGACTATTTGGGCAGCTCACACAAGTCATAATTATGCTTTTAGACTTACCCAAGAGATGTCAAACCCCAAGGAAAGCCATTTGGACATTTTGATATCCTATATGGAGCTAAAATTGACCATAATGGAACCCTATATCACTTTTTGTCCAAATGAACTCTTCTTGATCTAAGATTTGGCATTCAATTAGAGCTTGTTGAGAGATTTTTGAAAATTTATAGAACATAATTTTTGGAGGTCTAGAGAATATTTGATGAATTTTCAAAGTTGAAAAAAATTCTAATTTTGGTCATATCACTGTTCACTCAGGTCCAAAAATGAAATCTATTACACAGGGCTCAAATGATGTCCAATTGACATGAAATTTTATATAGAGAAACTAGACACTTCCAGTGACTTGTGTCAATTTGAAACACCTCATTTGGATTCCTAAAGAGGGAGATATGAATTTTCAAAGAATCTGTCCAGTATCAGGTGCTCCAACTAACCTCGAGTACTGTTTGATTGGGTTTCGAGGTTTGGGCATGCCTGAACTGGTCAGGAGTTATTTTTTTTCCTCTAGATAACATCTACAACTTTCCATATTGGTACATTTACATAGATTATATTTTTGTGGAATTAATTGGATATTTTTGAAGTTTGCTGCAGAATTTTGTGACAGCACTAGTGGATAGCCTGACTTTTGGACCATTTTGAACGTCAAAAGTCCACTGTGTTGGAAGTTATGGTATGGACATATTTGTAGAATAAAGCAGACATGTGTAGATTTATATAATGGGCAAGAATACATGATTTAGATTTTTCTAAAATTAGTTATGATTTTCCAAAATTTGTGACAGAAATGAGGACAATCTGACCGAAAATATAGATAGGTATTTTATGCTTCCCTTTGGTTTCCACGAGATGTAGGCCACTTTTAATGATGCAAATAAGTTGTATTCATGTAATTAAATATGAGAATGTGATGTATGAGCTCATATGGTCCACGTGACACCGAATGGAATTTTTATATGCGATGCAACGCTAAAATAGTTATTATTTTAATGCCTTTTTCTTTAAGAATTTTCATGATTCCTAGAAATGAGTTATTTAAAGGCATGAAATAAGCTAGAAATTTTGGTATTACAATCAAGGTGGTCCCTTTTTTTATTCATATAAAGTAAATAAAATAAACTAAATAATCGGCCAAGAGGACACTTAAAACAACACATGGATGGCACATGATTTTTAAGTTAACTAATCTCAGCCACAAGATCTTCTAACTTGAATCTAGTCCATTGATTAGGCATAACATATGGATGCCTTCTCTACCCTTTTTAGCTTCAAATTCAGCTAAGTATAAGGCCTCCATCTCTATTAATTTATGTATTACTCCATTCAAGGCTTCTTTCATCACTTTAGCTCTTGATTTTGTCACTGGTCCTCCTAAGCCTTACAACAGCTCCTTAATCTTCCTAGTTGGTTGCACTAGCTCACATTGTTTGATACAATATCAGTAGGCATGCCCATCAAAGCACTATAAGTTCGAGAAGCCCTCATCCATCAAGAAACCCAAATCATTCAAAAGCCTATGATTCGGGTCCAAATGGCTCATGAAAGGATGACCTATGCTCAAGAGGCCCAAATTGTACTAGTATATGTCCAAAAATCTCAAAGAGTTCAAAATAATATCTATGTTGGACGTCGACCCAAGTTTAGAGCCTGAGATCCATATTTGATCAATATCTCTTTAAATATGTAAAAGTGGAAGTCCAAGTGGAAGCTCAATTTCCTAAGAAGAGTCCATGGAGCAACTAAAGTCAATATCCAATATGTTAAAGGCCCAATGCAGTTATACACATACAAGAGGAGTGCTAAGGCCCAATTGGAGTCCAATTACAAGAGATTAAAAATCATGTGTCAACCATGTGATTTTTAATGAAGCATGTGCATCCCATGTGACTACTTAAAGAAGCTAATTAGTTTTAATTAGGATTCTTTTTGAATTTCGTTTTTTATTATTTTATTATTTTTTTGGACTTGGTCAAGGAACTTATCTAGGAGATTAAGTTAAAATTAATATCCTAATCTTGTTCCTTGATTTTAGGCATCATTCAAAACAATTTTAATTAAATTTTAGAGTTCAACTTTTAGTAGGATTTTAAATCTTTTAAAAACTTTGCCTATAAAACGCTCCCTATTGTACTCTATGGAAGATCATAAATGAATGAATAAATTTGAGTATTATTCAATACTTTGTGAGGCTTTTGCTTTTTTGTGTTCTCTGAGAGTACACGTGACTTATCAAAGGATTGGTCTTCCTTTATGGTGTCTTGAGGCTAGGGTTCTAAGAGACAAGTTCTCTTAGGGTCTTTCCTTTGACCAACATTCTTGTTTTCTAGCCGGTCCCGGGCAAAGTGTCATCTTGTTGAAGGTTCCTAGGACAAGGTTCTTAGAGGGTCTTGCATCATTTGGTATAACAATTTGAAACTTTGCCCGAGACCGGCTAGAAACAAGAATGTTGGTAAAAGGAAATACCCTAAGAGAACTTGTCTCTTAGAACCCTAGCCTCAAGACGCTACAAAGGAAGACCAATCCTTTGATAAGTCACGTGTACTCTCAGAGAACACAAAAAAGCAAAAGCCTCACAAAGTATTGAATAATACTCAAATTTATTCATTCATTTATGATCTTCCATAGAGTACAATAGGGAGCCTTTTATAGGCAAAGTTTCTAAAAGATTTAAAATCCTACTAAAAGTTGAACTCTAAAATTTAATTAAAATTATTTTGAATGATGCCTAAAATCAAGGAACAAGATTAAGATATTAATTTTAACTTAATCTCCCAGATAAGCTCCTTAACCAAGTCCAAAAAAATAATAAAATAATAAAAAACGAAATTCAAGAAGAATCCTAGTTAAAACTAATTAGCTTCTTTAAGTAGTCACATGGGATGCACATGCTTCATTAAAAATCACATGGTTGACACATGATTTTTAATCTCTTATAATTGGACTCCAATTGGGCCTTAGCACTCCTCTTGTATGTGTACAACTGCATTGGGCCTTTAACATATTGGATATTGACTTTAGTTGCTCCATGGACTCTTCTTAGGAAATTGAGCTTCCACTTGGACTTCCACTTTTGCATATTTAAAGAGATATTGATCAAATATGGATCTCGGGCTCTAAACTTGGGCCGACGTCCAACATAGATATTATTTTGAACTCTTTGAGATTTTTGGACATATATTAGTACAATTTGGGCCTCTTGAGCATAGGTCATCCTTTCATGAGCTATTTGGACCCGAATCATAGGCTTTTGAATGATTTGGGTTTCTTGATGGATGAGGGCTTCTCGAACTTGTAGTGCTTCAATGGGCATGCCTACTGATATTGTATCATTGTTTCTCTCATTCAAGCTCTCCAAGCTTATCTCCATCATTCCTCCCCCCTGAAAAGGATTCTCCCTTGAATCTAAAATGTCAAAAAGAGAAAGGTCAGATACATTAAATGCGACACTAACATTGCCATAAGAACTAGGCAAGTCAATTTTATAGGCATTGTCATTTATCCTCTCTAGGACTTGGAAAAGACCATCGCCTCTTGGGTGTAATGTGGATTTTCTATGATCAGGAAACCTCTCTTTCGTCAGTAAATCCACACCCAATCTCCTGGTTCAAAGACAACCTTCATTTGGCCTTTGTTAGCTTGCTACGCATATTGTTCATTCTTGCACTCAATGTTCGCCTTGACTATCACATGAAGATCCTGCACAAACTTAGCCTTTTGCTTACCATCAAGGTTAGTAAACTCATGAGAAGGCAAAGGAAGCAAATCCAAGGGGTTTAATGGGTTAAACCCATGCACCACTTCAAAAGGAGAAAAACTAGTAGTAAAATGCATGGCACAATTATATGCAAATTCAACATGTGGCAAACACTTTTCCCAGTTTTTAAGATTCTTTTGCAACACAGCATGCAACAAGGAAGAAAGTGTTCTATTCACAACCTTAGTTTGCCCATCCGTTTAAAGATATGCAACAGTAGAAAACACAAGTTTAGTACCCAATTTAGCCCATAATGTTTTCCAAAAATGAGTTAAAAACTTAACATCATGATCACTTACAATGGACTTGGGTAAACCATGTAGTCTAATAACCTCCCTAAAGAACAAATCAGAAATGTGAATAGCATTATGTGTTTTGGAACAAGCAATGAAATGCACCATTTTAGAAAATCAATCCACAACAACAAAAATGCTATCCTTTCTATTAGAGGTCCTAAGGAATCCAAGCACAAAATCCATGAAAATATCCACCTAAGGATGAGAAGGAATAGGTAAAGGAGTATACAAACCATATAGATGCATCTTAGATTTAGCATGCTTACACATAATGCATTTGTCACACACGTCAATAACATCTTTATGCATTCGTGGCCAATAAAAGTGTTTGTGCAAAATAGCTAGTCTTTTTTACTCCAAAGTGTCCCATTAAACCACCCCTGTGGGATTCTTTTATCAACAATTCACACATAGAACACATAGGCACACAACTTATTTTGCTTAAATAAGAAGCCATCAAAACAATAAAAGTCATCAACACCATGCTTTTGCACAACTTCCAAACATCAACAAAGTCAACATCACATTCATACATGCTTTTAAGAGACTCAAATCCTATCAACCTAGCTTGCATAGATGTAATGAGACTATATCTTCTAGACAAGGCATTAGTTACAACATTCTCTTTACCATATTTATGCTTAAGCACATATGGAAAGGATTTAATAAATTCAAGCCAAACTGCATGCCTATGATTTAACTTATTTTGGGTCTTAAGGTATTTCAAACTTTCATGATCAGAATGTAAAACAAACTCTCTAGACCATAAATAATGCTGCCAATGCTCTAAGATTCTTTTTAGTGCATATAACTCTTTGCATACATAGAATAATTCAAACATGCACCAGTCAATTTTCTCACTAAAATATGCAATTGGTCTAGCCTCTTGCATCAAAATAGCACTAATACCAACACCATGAGCATCACATTCAACTTTAAAAACCTTAGAGAAATCAGGCAAAATAAGCAAATGATCATTAGTTAACTTGTCTTTTAGAATTTGAAATGCCCTTTCTTGCGTCTCACCCCACTTAAACTCAACGTTTTTCTTTACCAGCTCATTGAGAGGTGCAATAATGGTTGAGAAGTCCCACACAAATCTCTGGTAGAAACTTACAAGCCCATGGAAGCTTCTCACTTTATTAGCATTCCTAGGTGTAGGCCAATTGCAAATCACTTTCACTTTCTCCTTGTCCACACGAACACGTTCAACACCTATGACAAAGCCAAGGAAAACAATAGAACCGAAACAGAATGTGCATTTCTTTAAATTTGCAAAGAGCCTATTTTCACGCAAAACAACAAAGACATCAATGAGACATATGCTCATCTAGATTCCTAGAAAATACTAGAATGTCATCAAAATACACTACAACAAATTTGCCAATGAAGGGGCAAAACACATGATTCATAAGACTCATAAAAGTACTTGGGGCATTAGTCAAACTGAATGGCATGACCAACCATTCATATAATCCAAACTTTGTCTTGAATGCGGTCTTCCACTCATCCCCCTCCTTCATCCTAATCTGGTGGTACCTACTTTTAAGATCTATTTTGGAAAATACACATGCACCATGCAGTTCATCTAACATGTCATTTAAACGAGGAATGGGATATCTATACTTAACTATGATTTTATTGATGGCACGGCAATCAACACACATTTTCCATTTACCATTCTTCTTGGGCACGAGTATCACTGGAATAGCATATGGACTAAGGCTTTCTCTGACGAACCCTTTCTTCATGAGTTCTTCAACTTGTCTTTGAATTTCCTTAGTCTCTTCAGGATTGGCCCAATATATAGGTTTGTTAGGAATTGTAGTTCTGGGGATGAAGTCTATCCTATGCTCAATGCCTTTAATTGGAGGCAATCCTTCCGGTGTCTCCTCCGGAAACAAATCTCTAAATTTGTACAACAAATTCAAAACACTAAAAGGAAGAGAGTTATCAAGGTGATTAATAGTTAGATAAACATCCTTATATACAAATACAAAGGAAGTCTCACAAAACATAGCTCTCTTGATCTCTCCTCGACTAGAAAATAAGGAAACTTTCTTTTCATCACTCATTTTCTTCTCTTTTGCGCTAAGCTCACTTTCTTTTCTCTCTTTCTCTTTATTTTTCTTTTCTTTCTCTTTCAACTTGCATTCTTGAGTGATCCTCATCTGGTCTTCATATGCCTATACTGGTCTAAAAGGTGTCAATACAATGGTTTTATCTTTAGACACAAAAGAATATCTGTTAGTATAACCATCATACTTGACTCTCCTATCAAACTGCCAAGGTCTTCCTAGTAATAAATGACCAGCATACATAGGTGTAACATCAAAGACAGTCTCATTGCAATAGCTACCTATGGAAAATGCTACCCTAACCTACTTAGTCACTTTAACATCCCTTTTATCATTAAACCATAACAAATTATAAGGTGTGGGATACTTTCTAGTAGGCAATCTTCATGCTCATCAGAACTACTTTCACTAGTCACAACACCATTCTCAAGAACAACCATGGTTCATTTGTTAGGACATTGAGAAGAAATGTGACCATAACCCATACATTTAAAACATCGAATTTTTGATGACTTAGATGAATTAGAAGATTTACCTTCAAATTAACCTTTAGAAGTAGGTGTTTGTATCTTTCACTTATTCTCCTCTTTAAGCTTGGAATAATTTTTTAGTTTGAAGGGTGTTTTGTATTCTTTGTTGGGACCACCAAAGGACTTCAATTTAAGCTTTGCCTTCAAGTGCTTTTCTACCTTGATAGCTTTATACAAAAGCTCCTCCATGTCCAAGGTAACTCTGAATGTCTACAGCAGTAGCAATTTTAGGATTAAGACTCTCAATGAATAGTGCCATAGTTGCTTTGAGGTCCTCCTCCACATTTTCCTTTATCATGGCAATCTCCATCTCCTGGTAATAGTCTTCCACACTCATGGAACCTTGTTTCAACTTCTGAAGCCTCTTATGCACCTCCTTATAATAGTGATTAGGGACAAACCACTTTCTCATAATGGCCTTCATCTCTTACCAAGTTCTCACAGGATTCTCACCATCTTACCTTCTAGTAATTCCTAGCTGATTCCATCAAATACTAGCGTAGTCGATGAACTCCAAGGCGGCTATCTTGACTTTACTCTCTTCAGAATAGGAATGATAGTCAAATACATTCTCCACATGTCTTTCTCACTCCAAATAAGCATCTGGATCATTTCTCCCTTGGAATGTGGGAATTTTCATTTTAATGTTCTCCAGAGGATCTTTCTTTTGTTATTGATTTCTGTTTTGTTTAACTCTCCTTGATGGCACTTCAGTTTCCCTAAATTCAGATTCTATTTTATCCTTACTTCACCAGACTCAATCACAATTTTCTTCCCTCGACTTGTTTTAGAATAAGAGGGAGAAGCCTCCATGACATCCAATCTTATGCTCAACTTTTTGAGTTGATCATTCATAGAATCTATGAAACATTTAAGGTCAGGAATATGAGCTCCGTCACCACCAAACATAATTAAGTTTCCTGAAATGTTAATAGTCACAATAATATAGAAAAATGGACCTCACCACTCAGCTCACATGTTTACACTCAAAAGAATGCAATTCTCTCGTGTTTACTCACAATAAGCTGGCTTTTTCAATAATGAAACACTCTTGCCTTTTACCACTCAAATCTTGCAACCTATAAGAGTGCTAAATTGAATTTCTAACTTAAACAAGGAAGTGGTGAGAATTAGGTGATAAACATAAGGCTAAGATTCAAGATTTAAGTTCCTTAAGAATCCTAAAATAAAAGACCAGCCACCAAACATTTTAAATAGAACAGAATCTTCTAGCTTAGAATGCACAAAAACGCAATTGGACAGAAACAAATTTGCTGGAAAATGACACCAAAATAGTAACGAAACAAGATGAAAAGAAAAGGAAAGATCAATGGAGTAAGAGGAAGAAGTGGCATGTTACTTGGAGCAAGGAAGAATTACTTGGAAGACACAAAATCTGATAAACAAAAGGAAAGGAGATGTTAGACAAGATAAAAAAAATCTTAGCAGAAATTAGGAAACAAAGGGAAGGAGGAAATTAGGAAACTAGTGGAGAGGATAAATTTTGAATTGTGGAAAGGATTAGTAAAAAGAAAGAAACTTACCACCCAAATTTAAGGAATTTAAGAAACTAATATAGCTTGTTGACCAAAGGCCTTACTTTAGGAAAATTTCCTTCAAGATTGAAATTAGAATCAAAATAGGGTCTCAAGCAATTAGGAAACAAATCAATATGAATAACCAATTCAACAGAGCACAATGTGAAATTTCTAGGCAGCCAATAATTTTTTTTTTGTATTTTTCTTTTTTTTCACTTTTTTGTACTTTTCCTTCTTCTTTTTTTTTATTTTGCAATATACTCTTTTTTCTTTTTTGAATATGAAAGGTGTTGAAACTTGTAAACAGAACACAATATTTTTGAAGGGTCAGCATGACATGCACAAAAGAAATAGCTATAACTTGCTCTAGAAATATTGGATTGATGTGATTCCAAGATGAGTAGAAAGAAGAGGTCTTAAAACATGAGAAAGACCTATTACACATAAACACGAAGGGAAACATGAGAAACAGACGTAGAAAAAAAACTTGTAAACAGAACACTATTTCTGAAGGGTTAAAATGACATGCACGAAAGAAATAGCTATAACTTGCTCTAGAAATATTGGATTGATGTGATTGCAAAATGAGCAAAAACAAGATGTCTTAAGACACAAGTAAAACTTATTACATGTCCAAAAACATGAAGGGAAATACATGAAACAGATGCACAAAAATGATGAACAGACACAAATCTGATGAATCACAAGAGAAAGATAAGAAAAGATCACACCTTGTCTTGTAAACCTAGGGCTCTGATACCAAATGATAGAGGGCGTCTATTAGAACCCGTCCAAGATGCCCTCTCAGATTCGACTTAACATCAGATCATGCAATTGTCAAGACAAGTGTACAAAGAAACACAAATTAGAATAAAAAAAAAGGGAGAAAATAGAAATAACACAAAGAAGGAGAAAGAAAGAGGATAGTTGGTCTTGGAGGGACTAGACTCCAAGAGAACCTGTCTCTTTCACCTTAGCCATGAGATACCACAAGGTAGACCACCCTTGAAGAATTGTTAATTCTTTTTTGCATTCAAGAGAGCAAGAACAACTCATAAAAATTTTGAAATTTTCATTCATTCATCTTCTGCCTCCAAAGTGGCATACAAGATAGTCTTAAAAGAAAAGTGAAACCCTAGCCAAATAAAATTACTATAAAGTCCTAAAAGTAGTGCCATATCTGAGGGTATTTTGGGAATTCACAATCTAAATATTAATCCCTCCTGCACATAAAATACAAAAAATAAAATATCCAAGTTTGCAAAGATAATCCTACTCAATTAAACTCAATCTAGGTGGCAGCCACATTACATGATAAAATAGGAAACTAATAATCTAAATAATATAATCAAGGTGGCGCCTTTTTTTATTCATATAAAGTAAATAAAATAAACTAAATAATTAGCCAAGAGGATGCTTAAAACAATGCATGGATGGCACATGACTTTTAAGTAAACTAATCTTAGCCACAAGATCTTCTAGTTTGAATCTGGTCCATTGATTAGGCATAACATGTGGATGCCTTATTTACTTTTTTTAGCTTCAAATTCAGCTAAGTATAAGGCCTCCATCTCTATTAATTTATGTATTACTCCACTCAAGGCTTCTTTCATCACTTTAACTCTTGATCTTATCACTGGTCCTCCTAAGCCTCGCAACGACTCCTTAATCTTCCTAGTTGGTTGCACCGGCTCACATTGTTGCTCTTGTTCAAGCTCTCCAAGGTTGTCTCCATTAACTAGAGCTTGTTTCAATGATGGAATTATGTCCCATTTGATGTGTTTAGACTAAATGAATCAAGCCTCACCTAGTTGCAAGTGAGTGGCCGAGAGAGGGGACGAATAATTAAGAGAAAGTGTGTAAATCTTGCTTCAAGGTAGCTCTCTAACATTTCTCTCATACATTGCTTGGATGCTTATTTGTCTTTGAGTGCTTATGTGTATGTTTGAACCATGAGAAATGTTCCTACCTATTGCTTACAAGCAACGATACCATTATGCTTCTTGAAAAGTGTTTATGTATGCAAAGTGGCTTGAATGGGGTTGGTTATGCCAAAAGTTCCTTAGCATGGGTGAGGATGAGCTAAAAGTCCCTAGAAATGGGTGAGACAAAGACAACAATCTTAAGAAGAGTGAGGCTAGGTCAAAAGTCCCTTGAAAGTAGGTGAGGCAAATTCAAAAGTCCTAAGAAAGAAGGGTGTGGCTAGACCAATGCCTTTGAGAGCTTATTTTTGCCATGTATGAGTCTATGTGACAAGGAAAATATTTTATGTATGCTCACAAATAGCTTGAATGTCATGCATGCATTCTTTGACATGTATTTGTATCTATTATGTATGTTTGAAAAGGTTAAGTTCTATTGGGATTCTTTAAGTCTTACTCTTCCCCCACATATGCCTAATCATGTCTAGGTGAGCTAAGTGGAATAGAGAATAGAGGCCAACAACCTTGAGAAGCAAGACTTTAACAAAGGGATAGAGAAAAGGCCTTTTTATTTGCATTTTGATGTCAAAAATTGTAATCATATTATGTATATATGATGTAGACCTTTGAACAAGTTTAAATGTGTGTATAGATGATATATGTAGCCATTTTGGAGCCAAATGAATGAATGCATGAGCTTTTACCACGCATATGCTATGATATGCACGAGTATAATTGTAAGTAGCAAGGTGCAAATGAATTCCATGATGATCTGGATCATTGGAAATGTTTTTATATGTTGTAATTGTATTGTTGGAAGTGCCCAAGTGGTTGTGGGATGAGAGGGAAGCTTTTTGGTGCCTTGAGATACCAATTTGGACTTCAAAATTGACCATTATGTGTGTTAAACCAAAGTCTGACGACATGAGTGAGTTGTTTTATGAAATTTGTCCAGCAAGTAGGTCCCATCTAGAGCTTTTCAAAAGCTAAAGGGCACTCAATTTAGAGCTCTATAGAATTTATTATGATTTTCAAAGTTAGCTAAATTATGCAGAAATGGTATGTACCTGTTCATATAGTCAATTTATGTTTCTATATCACATGTGGGACAAATAAAGTCTAATGCTCATAAAATTTTATAGACATAAACTAGACATCATGATATTTCTATAGCTACTAAGATCACCTCAATTGGAGCTTTGTAGAGGGAGAACCAAATTTTTAAAGTTACATGATAGTATAAGTAATGCAGCTCGACCTCTAGTACTATTCTATTATTTTTATAGGTTAAAGGCCACTACATTGGTCTAAAACTATTTGTATCCTTTAGTTAACATCTATATCTTTCTAGAAAGCTATCATATGCATGAATTTGATTTTTCTAGAATTAGTTATAAATTTCCAAAGTTCGTATCAGAAAATTGAAACAGTGAGCCTGAGAGCAAAATATTGATTTCATGGAATGTGGCCTAAAACCCGAGGTTCTTGTGATGTTTTGTGATGTTTATGACTTGTATGGATATGTTATAGATGGGGAATAATATTGATGAGCTCACATGGTCCATGAAGTATAAGATGGATTAATGAGGCCTTACGTAACGAAATTTAATACCATTAAATATGCATTATTTTCATGCAAGTGTTGGAAGCTAGGCCTTGTAATGGAATGATAAGGTTAGAAAATTAAGGCATTACATTTATTGGTATCAGATCAAAGGTTCAGGCACTTTGATATGGTTTGTAGCTTGAGAACATGAGATTGCCCACTATTTATGAGTTGTATGTGGATGAAATGAGCGTGAAACTGTGGCGTGTGTTCATAATTTGTGCTGTGCTATGTTTATGATGTTTTAAAAAGATGGTGAATACATGAAGAGGTTGGCCCTCTAGAAAGGCTCTAGCAGACCCAGAGCCTAGTGATTCGATGGTTGGAGCCTTTCAAGCTATTATGGTGCACCTGGATCAATAACAAGCCATGATTATGTAGTTACAAGAGAGGCTTGCTTAGAGAGATAGTGAGAGGCCTACTCCTCCTTAGCCATAGCACTCAAATCATCTTGATCATTTGGGGGCAATTCCCTTAGGTCCATAGCCATAAATACATCAAATGCCTCTGACTCCACCAGCTTAGACACCTCTAGCGCTTAAGCAGCCTTCCACGAGGCAAATCGTAGCACAGTTCAGGAAGTTTGAGCCTCCTACCTTTGATGGTGAGTTGAGCACAGAAAAATAGAGGCCTGGATTATGCAGTTAGAAAATATTTTCAGGGTGATGGAGTGCACATCTGAGCAAAAGGCCGTGATGGCCATTTTTTCGCTAGAGAAAAAGGCAGATTACTAGTGGAGGAGCACTTAACCTATCATCAAATCAAAGAACCTCTCAATCAACTGGGAGGCATTTTTTATAGGCTTTTTATGAGTAGTATTTCCCCAGTTCCATTCAAGACGTGAAGGAGCCAAAGTTTGTACTCCTGAGGCAGATTGAGGGGATGTCAATGGACCAATACATGGCAAAGTTTGTAGAGCTCTCCAGATATTCCTTTTATTTACAAAAACACGATGATGAGAGATGGAGAGCAGACAAATTAGAGAAGGGTCTCCTACCAGAGATTAGAGATAGAATGGTGCCCTAGAGGATTAGGGACTTTAATGCCCTAGTCGAGGTTTGTAGAGTCACTGAGGCAAACCTAAGGACGATGCACCCAGCATTGAGTGCTAAACCTCCTTTCCTAGAGAATAAAAGGCCATGTGAGGAGATACCCACCACCAATAGCAATAAAAAAGGTGGCAGAGGTCAGTGGAATAGGAGAGGCAAAGGTAGAAGGAAACTAGCTCTGTCCAGCAACGCCAATTCCACTCTAGCAGCCTATGCCCGATGTGGTAGAAATCATGGAAAGAAACCATGCTATGCAAGGCAGAATATATGTTTCAAATGTGGTAGGCCGATGCACATAGCCAGAGACTACACATAACCTGCACAGCAGAGGGAGGTAGCTCCTGCACCTAGACCACATACCTAGTATAGAGTTTTTGCCCTGACACAGTGGGAGGCTAGTAGGTCCTTGAGTCTGATTCAAGCTATTATTAAGATTAATGATTATTCTATACATGCATTATTTGATTCAAATGCTAGTCATTCTTTCATATCTTATGACTATGAGAGGAGGTTAGGTTGGAGTATGCATACATTGCCATATGATTTACATGTATCCACCCCCACAAGAAATAGAACCATTACCTCCCATACTTGTTTAAACTGTGTAGTCTAGTTTAACCACTATTTTATCACACTTAACATGACATGCATGCCCCTTATTAATATTGACCTAATTATTGGAATGAACTGGACGTTTGCAAATAATGCCATACTTGATTATTACCACAGATGTATTTCTTTACCTGAATGTGGGACTGTGCCTAGTATTAGGATGAGCTAGCATTTATGACCACCTTCTTATCAGGGGTTTTTAGTTTTCTTTTCCCAACAAGTTGAGATAGAAAAGGGCATAGAAGAGACACCTGTGGTGAGGGAATTTCCAGATGTATTTCCTAAAGAAATTAGCATACTACCCCCAAATAGGGAAGTAGAATTTCCCATAAACATCGTGCTTAGGGTAGGTCTAGTGTCTAAGGCCCCATATAGGATGACTCTCACCTAGCTAACAGAGTTAAAGAAACAAATAAAAGAGCTTTTAGAGAAAGGTTTCATTAGATCCAGTATTTCATTGTAGGGAGCTCTAGTCTTATTCGTAAAGAAGAAAGATAAGAGTCTTAGACTATGTATAGGTTACAAAGAGTTAAATAAGATTATAGATAAGAATAACTATCCCCTTCCCAAGATAGATGACCTCTTAAATCAGCTAGTAGAAGCATCAATTTTTTCTAAGATAGACCTCAAGTCAGGATATTATCAACTCAGGATCAAGGCTAAAGATATCCCTAAGACATTTTTCAGAATTAGATACCGACATTATGAGTTTTTAGTTATGCCCTTCGGGTTGACAAATGCACCTGCAATGTTTATGGATTATATGAACAGAGTATTTAGGCCATACCTAAATAAGTTTGTAGTTATCTTCATAGATGACATTCTCATTTATTTTAAAAGCAGAGAAGAGCATGAACAACACTTAAGATTAGCCCTAGAAACCCTGAGAGAAAAGTAGTTGTATGCTAAATTTAGTAAATGTGAGTTTTGGCTCACCAAGGTGCAATTCCTAGGCTATGTAATTTCCCAGGCAGGGTTTGCATTAGATCCTTATAAAGTAGAGGCAATACTTCAGTGGGTGTGACCTAGGATAGTGATAGGGATTAGGAGCTTTCTAGATTTAGCAGGTTATTACCAAAGGTTTATCTAGGGCTTTTCTCAAATAGCGATGCCACTGACTATGCTCACTAGAAAGAATGTACCACTTGTGTGGGATAAGAAATGTGAGCAAAGTTATTAGGAACTGAAGTATAGATTAACCACAACTCCAATTTTAGTACTTCCTAACTAGAGAGAGACTTTCGTAATCTACAGTGATACCTCAAAGAAAGGGTTAGGATGTGTGCTTATGTAGGGAGGCAGAGTGGTAGCTTATGCTTCTAGATAGTTAAAACCACATGAGGAAAACTATCACACTCACGACTTAGAGTTAGTAACAGTGGTATTTACTCTTAAGATATGGAGATACTACTTTTATAGAGCAGCTATAGAAATCTATAGTGACCACAAAAGCCTTAAGTACTTGTTTGAGCAGAAAGAATTGAATATGAGACAGAGGAGATGATTAGAATTATTAAAGGATTATGAATTTAACCTGAAATACTATCCCGATAAGGCTAATGTGGTAGCTAATGCATTAAGTAGAAAATCTATACATATGGCCTATATGATGTTGAGAGAGCAGGAACTTATTGAGAGATTCAAAGACATGAATCTCTCATGTCAGGTGTATTCGGGGAAATTGTTAATGAGTGAAACCTGAATAGAGAGTGACTTGAAGAACTAGATAAGAGATGCTCATCAAGGAGATTAGTAGTATATGAGTAAGATGAAAGCCCAGATATCCTAGGGTGCTGTGATAAACTTTAATTTGTCTGAGGATGGAATAATGAGGTATTAGGATAGGTTGTATGTGCCTAGAAATTCAAAGATTAAAGAAAGAATATTAGAAGAGGTATATAAGAGTAAATACACCATTCATCTAGGTAGTAACAAGATGTATCATAATTTAAAGAAAATATTCTAGTAGCCTAGGATGAAAACAGATATAGAAGAGTATGTCTCTCGGTGTTTAGTATGTTAAAAAGTCAAAATATAACACTAAAGGCTAGTTGGATTACTTCAGCCCCTAGGTATCCCTGAGTGTAAATGGGATAGTGTAGTGATAGATTTTGTCATGGGTTTACCTAGGATATCATTGGGTATGATGTAATACCTTATATTATCAGTTCATTTCACAACATTTCCATACTTTATATTCATAGATTCCATGAAAGAGCAAAAAAAGGGAATTAAAATAATGTATTTTCTTGCGTTGCGTATGAAAATTTCATTCGATGTCATGTGGACCATATGAGTTCATACAACATATTCTCATATTTAATTACATGAATACAATTCATTTGCATCATGAAAAGTGGCCTACACCTCAAGAATCACGAAGGGAAGCATGAAATATTCATATCCATTTTCGGCCAGATTTGGCTCTTCTCTGACCAAATTTTGAAAAATCATAACTAATTTTAGAAAAATAGAAATCATAAGTTCTTAGACATTCTAGAAAGCTACAAATGTCTACTTCATACTACAATTATGTCCAGACCATAAAATCCATCACAGAGGACGTTTGACATTAGAAAAAGTCCAGAGGTCAAGCTATCCCCTGGTGCTATCATAGCTTTCTACAGAAAACTTTGAAAATGTCTAATTAATTTTACAAAAATCCAATCCATGCAAATGATATCAATTTAGAAATTTGTGGATGTTAGCTAAAGGGAAAAAATAACTTCAGACTAGGTCAAGTATGCCAAGACCTCAAAATCCAATCAAATAGTAACAGAGGTCGCCTAGAATTCCTGATATTGGATAGAATCTTCAAAAATTCATATCTCCTTCTTTAGACATACAAATGAGGTGCTTCTAGTTGACACAAGTCACTGTGAATGGCTAGTTTCTTTGCATAAAATTTCATGGCAATTGGATATCCTTTGAGCTCTGTGTGATATATTTCATTTTCAGACCAAATGAATAGTGCAACAGACCAAAATTAAAAAAAATTTTAACTTTGAAAATTCATCAAATATTCTATAGACCTCTAAAAATTATATTCTTTAGCTTCCCAAAAATATATTAATAAGCTCTAATTGCACGTCAAATATCAAATAAAAAAGAGCTCATTTGGCTAAAAAGCGATAAAGGGTTCCATTATGGTCAATTTTGGCTCCATATGAGGTACCAAAGTAACCAAATGGCTTTCCCTATAGTTTGGCACCTTTTGGGTAAGTCTAAAAGCATGATTAAGACTTGTGTAAGCTGCCCAAATGGTCCCAAACTCCATGCATCTGATTTTGACCATTTCATCCATACATGCATAATTCTATCAAACCACCAATGAAGCTAATTTGCCACCATATACCCATTTCACATTCTAATGGCTATAAAACATATTCTCTCAATTATACATAGCATAATATCATAACTACACATGTCTAAGAGTTCATAGACCATATACATCAAGGGGTTACAACATTTGACATCATTATGGTTTTAAAAAGTAAAGACTAAGCATGTTGGTGTCAAACTCTTCTCTTCAAGGTAGTTGGCTTCCATTACCTTGTCCACTTGGTCCACCTAACATGTAAGATCATTGGAGAGGAGGGAATGAGATTCAAAGAATCCCAATAGCTCATCTCCCATTCAATCATACATAATAGATGCAAACAAGTCTTATAAATGCATGTATGGTCATGTAAACATGTGTAAGCACTCAAGAAACATTTTCATCATTTAAGAAAGTCATACATAGGATACAAAGGCTTGCCAAGCAAGTGGATTGGCCTCACTCAATTTCTTGTGGATATTGGACTTGCCTCACCCATTCTTTAATGTATTCCTGGACTCAACCATGCTCTTGGAAGCCTACTTTGCTTTTGGGAGACTCTTTGTTTTCTCTCAACCAATCTTAAGGGTTCTTGGCTCATCCTCATCATAGCTAAGGGTTCTTGGCCTCACCACACTCAAGCAAACCCAAGCACACATCAAAACATCATATGAAACATAATATGTCATCATAAAACCATGGCATATGAAATCATGCTATCATACTTTTCATGGCTTGAAAATACACATACACACATTCTAAGACAAGCTAAACATACATCCATGCATGAGAGAAGGTGGAGAGAGCTACCTTGCACACAATCACACACTTTTCCTTTTGAAATTCCCTCCCTTGCTTCAGCCACACACACAAAAATTTGTGGAGATACTTTCCCTTGGCCTAAACATAATTTATGGAAGCCAATTAGGTTCATGAAACAAATTCTAAGGCTACACAACTTGCTTACACACTAGGTTGTTCTATAAACCCCATTATGGTCCATAAATGCTTCTAATGAAGCAACACTCCTCTAATAATTTCTAGGCTCCATTCTTCCCTTTCAAATATGATTCTTGACTCCTTTTAACCCTTTTGGAGTCATCACACAATTAAAACAAAGAGCCTAACTATATGTTGCTTCTTTAGGTCATAATATGGAACCGAAAGCACCAACTTACTTTCTATGAGTTCTAAATTTTTTTCAAGGCCTCCCCTCATATTCATTCATCATATATGACTCAATAATGGCCTTGAAAAAATTTAAAACTCTCCCTAGCTATTCCATCCATGCTTGGCCGAGACTATAGAGGAATAATGGCTTCATGGACTTTGCTTTGTTTTCTTGAAGGAGGAAGCATGTGGGGAGCCTCTTAGGGATCTTGGGAGCTCATTTAAACTCTTATTTAGGCCTAGGAAACATCATACAAAATCAGATTTTACAAGGTACAATTGAAACCCGAGAACTTGCATCTTAAAATCTAATGATTTTTTGTTGATTCCCTTTGCATATTCTTAATCTCCACACCCTTTTTCCTTAGATTCACCTTTGGTTCTGCCTAAAAATCAAGTCCTCCTAAGGTTTTCTCATGTTAGGAGAAATGGAGGAGGAAGGAACCAAAAATGACAACCATAGGAAGAGAAATTACCTTGTTTTCTTGCTTTTTCTCACTTGAATCTTGTGTTCTTTGAGCTCCTCTCTTCAAATCCGAATTTTTCCCTCAATTTCTCCTTTAAAAAAGATTTATAAACTTCATTATAATCATAGGAAACAAAGGAGAATGGAAGAAAAGAGGTTTGGAAGAGAAAGAGCATGAAAAACCATGAAAATCCATACCTTTCTACCTTGAATTTCTCCTCTTCTTCCTCCTCTTGTGCGCCTCATCCCCTAGGGTTTTCCTCTGGTTTTGGGCAGAACATGGTCGTGCATAATGAAGGGAGAAGAAGGGTGCATCATATATATAGGTAGGAGGAAGTTACACTTTTCAAAAATTTCCATTTTGCCCTTTGTTCTTGGCATTTTCGTTTCTCCTTTATTTTAGCTCTTTTTTTAGAACCATCTTTTCCATTATGAAATTTAGATTCCCAATTTAGTAAAATGCCTTTGGAATCACTCAAATTGGAGCTAAAACCTTCCTGAACGAATCCATCAAAGTTCAAATACATTAACATTGGAAAACGTCCACCAGAGGGGTTTTAGCTGTCCTGAGGTTTTTCATGGTTTTCAAGGCCTCTGAGAACCCTGAGGAACTTAAAAATTTCATTTAAAAAGCCCTCCTATGTGAATTCCAAAATTTACTCAAAATTACGAAAATGCCATTACGTTTCGTAAGCTTTTCGTAAGAAATTATTTTTTCATTCTAGCTCCATTTTTCTTTCCGTCTGAGCCTAGAATTCTCATTTTTATGAGTCTAGAATGCTTCCCAAATTTTTTGAGACCTTAACTACATCATCTTAGGGGACTTCCTTTTGTATCCAATGAATTTTGTTCATTTACGAAGAAATCGTACATTACGTTTCTCACATTTTCTTTCGTTTTCAGAATTGGATGTTACATATGATGCCATATGGATGATAGCAGATAAATTAACCAAGTCAACACATTCCTTAGTAATAAAAGCCAGTTACACCATAGATAGGTTAGCTCAGGTTACATCAAGGAGATAGTGAAATTACACGATATACCTAGGAGTATAGTATCAGATAAATATCCTAAAATCACTTTAAACTTTTGGAGATCATTACATAATGCCCTAGGAACTAGATTAAGATTCAGTACAGCTTATCACCCTCAGATAGATGGTCAAACAGAAAGAACCATCCAAACCCTAGAAGACATGTTAAGGGTGTGTGTTTTAGAGCTAAAGGGTAACTGGGATACTTATTTGCCTCTAGCAAAATTTGCTTACAATAATAGTTATCATGCTAGTATTCAGATGGCACTATATGAGGCATTGTATGGAAGAAAGTGTAAGTCTCTAGTATCTTGGGTTGAGCTTGGAGAGAGGAGACTTATAGGCCCAGAGTTAGTGGACCAAAGCTCAAGACAAATAGAAACTATCAGAAAGAAACTCTTTACGGCACAAAGTAGGTAAAAAAGTTATACAGATAAAAGGAGAAGACCATTAGAGTTTGAGGTTAGAAACCATGTCTTTGTAAGAGTGTCTCCAGTTATACGGATAGGTAGGTCCATTAAGAGTAGAAAGCTCAGTCTGAAGTACATAGGTCCATTCTAAATTCTACATAAAGTTGGATCTGTGGTCTACAGACTTGCTCTTCCCCCAAACTTGAGCTAAATACACAATGTATTCCATGTATCCCAACTTAAAAAGTACAAGCCCAGCCCCTCACATGTCATAGAATATGAGAATGTGTAATTATAGGATAATCTATCTTATATAGCATCACCAGATCGAATTGTGTGTAATATCTGGTTCTCTGAAAATAAGAGAAAACGCAAGAAACGTCACATACGATTTTTTTGTCAACGAACGAAATTCACCAGATACAAAAGGAAGTCCCTCGAAATGACTTAGTTAAGGTCTCAAAAAATTTGGGAAGTATTCTAGACTCCTAAAAATAAGAATCTCAAGCTCAGACGAAAAGAAAAATAAAGCTAGAATAAAGAAACAAATTTGAACAAAAGGTTAACGAAACGTAAGGGCATTTTTGTCATTTTGAGTAACTTTTGGAATTTTCATAGGAGGGCTATTTAAATGAAAGTTTTGAGTTTTCTAGGATTCACAGGGGCACTGAAAACCATGGGAAGGCCCAGGACAACTAAAACCCTCCGATGGACATTTTCCAATGTCAGTATGCCCAAACTTTAACAGATTCGTTCGGGGAGGTTTTAGCTTTGATTTGAGTGATTCCAAAGGCATTTTATTAAATTGGGAACCAAAATTTCATAATGAAAAAGATGGTTCTCAAAAAGGAGCTAAAACGAGTAAGAAATAAAAATGCCAAGAACGAAGGATAAAATAAGAATTTTTGAAAAGTCTTCTTTGAACCTCCCTATATATATGAGGCACCCCACCTCCTCACTTCATTTAGCCACACTTGTTTCTACCCTAAACCAGAGAAAAATGCTAAGGATGAGGCACACAAGAGGAGGCAAGAAGAAGGAGAAAAGCAAGGCAATAAAGGTATGAAAATCTTAGTTTTTCAAGCACTTTCCTTCACCAAACTTCTTCTCTTCCTTCTTCTCTTTCTTTCCATGGTTTTATTGAAGTTTTTAGTGCTAATTTGAAGTCAGACCAAGAGGGGAAAATTCGGATTTGAAAAGAGGAGACTAAGGAAAGTGAAAATCAAGCAAGAAAACAAGGTAAATCTTTCATCCCATGGTAGCTACTTCCTCCCCCTTCTTCTCCCTATTTCTCCCCATGTATGTGGATGTAAGAGGGCTTGAATTTTGGGCAGAACCAAGGGTAAATTCTATGAATTTGAGGGAGGAGAGTAAGAGTATGCAAAGAAATTCAAGAAAAGATCATTGATTTTCAAGGTGGCAAACTTAGGGTTTCATGGGTTCCCTTAGAAATCTGATTTGATGTAATTATTCCTAGGCCTAAATGAATGTTTAAATGAGCTCCCAAGATCCCTAGAAGTCTCCCCATATGCATCCTCCATCAAGAAAACAAAGCAAACTGCATAGAGGCCAAAAGGAGGCATAGGCTAGGCCTAACAAGGTTGAGACACCTAGGGAGAGTTTTACATTTTTTCAAGCCCATTTTTGAGTCATATATGATGAATGAAAATGAGAGGAAGCCTTGGAAAAAATTTAGGAAGCCTAGAGAATGGATTGGTGCCTTATGTTCCATAACATGACCTAAAGACGCAACATATAGTCAGGCTCTTTCCTTGGGGTTTGACACCTCTTGGGCAAGTTTAACAGCATAATTAGGACTTGTGTGAGCTACCCAAATGGTCCCAACCTTCATGCATCTCATTTTGGCTATCTCACCCACACATATGCCTAATTCCATAATGTCATCTAAGGAGCTCATTTGCCAAAACATGTTCAAATCATAATCTAATGGTCACATAATACATTATCCCATTTATACATGACATATTATCATAATTACATATGTTCATAACCTCATAATACATATACATTCATTGATTACATCATTTGCCATTTTTATGGCATTAAAGTAGCAAAATTTTCACATTTTAATGTCATTCCTTCATCTCTCATGTGGTTGGCTCCCATTGCCTTGCTCTTTGGGTCCACTTAGCATGTTAGAACATTGGAGAGGAGGGAATGATATTCAAAGAATCCCAATAGCTCATCTCCCATTCAATCATACATAATGGATGCAAAACAAGTCTTACAAATGTATGCATGGCATGTAGACATGTGCAAACATTCAAGAGACATTTTCATCATTTGAGAAAGTTATACAAAATATACAAAGGCTTGCCAAGTAAGTGGGTTGGCCTCACCCATACTTTAAGAGATTCTTGGACTCAACCATGCTCTTAGGAGTCCATCTCACTTTTGGGAGACTCTTTACTTTGTCTCAACCAATCTCAAGGGTTCTTAGCCTCACCACACTCAAGTAAACCTAAGCACACATCATAAACATCATATGAAAACATATTGTAACATCATGGCTCCATGGAATCAAAGTCATGCTAGAGAACTTTTCATGGCTTAAAAATACACTTACACACATTCAAAGACAAGTAAAGCAAGCAATCATGCATGAGAGAAGGTCGAGAGAGCTACCTTAGATACAATTATACACTTTTTCTCTTGGATCCAAGCTTCCTCTTTCAGCCACACACACAAAAAAGTGTAGGGATAATTTCTCTTGGTCTAAACACAATTTATGGATGCCAATTAGGTTCATGGAATTAATTCTAAGGCTACACAACTTACTTAGGCACTAGGTTAATCTATAAACCTCATTATGGTTTCATAATTTCACCTAATGAAGCAACGCCCCTCAAATAAATTCTAGACTCCATTCTTTTCTTTCAAATATGACTCTTGACTCCTTTTAAGCCTCTTGGAGTCATCACACAATCAAAACCAATAGCCTAACTATATGTTACTTCTTTAGGTCATAATATGAAACATAAAGCACTAACTCACTTTCTATACTTCCTAAATTTTTCCCAAGGCCTCCTCTCATTTTCATTTATCATATATGACTCAAGAATGTGCTTAGAAAAATTTAAAACTCTCTCTAGCTATCCTAACCTCCTTAGGCCGCAACCATGAAGCTTAATGGCCTTTATAGACTTTGCTTAGTTTTCTTGAAGGAGGAAGCACATGGGGAGACTTCTAGGGATCTGAGGAACTCATTTAAACTCTTATTTAAGCATAGGAATCATTGTACAAAGTTAGATTGTACAAGGTGCAATTGAAACCCTAGAAATTGCATCTTGAAATCTAATGGCTTTTTGTTAATTTCCTTTGCATATTCTTAATCTCCACACCCTTTTTCCTTAGATTCACCTTTGGTTCTGCCTAAAAATCAAATCCTCCTAAGGTTCCTTAGATGAGGTGAAATGGAGAAGGAGAGGAACCAAAGATAGCAACCATAGGAAGAGAAATTACCTTATTTTCTTGCTTTTTCTCACTTGAATCTTGCTTTCTCCAAGCTCCTCTCTTCAAATCCGAAATTTCCCCTAAGTTTCTCCCTTAAAATAGACTTAGAACCTTCATTTTAATTAAAGAATACAAAGGAGAATGGAGAAGAGGAGGTTTGGATGGAAGAAAGCATGAAAAACTACCAAGAAACCATACCTTAAAGCTTGAATTTCTTCTCCTCTTCTTCTTCCCTTGGTGTGCCTAAACCCTAGCACTCTTCTCTGCTCTGAATTTGGGGAGAAAAAATTGTGTCTAAATGAGTGAGGAAGAGTGGCGCCACCTATTTATAGGTGGAGGAGAATGACTTTTTCAAAATTCTCATTTTGCCCTTCGTTCTTGGCATTTTTGTTTCTCCTTTGTTTTAGCTCCTTTTTTAGAACTATCTTTTCTATTATAAAATTTAGGTTCCCAATTTAGTAAAATGGCTTTGGAATCACTCAAATCGGATCTAAGACCTTCCCAAATGAATCCATTAAAGTTTGGGTACACCGACGTTAGAAAATGTCCACCGGAGGGTCCTGGAGCTTCTCATGGTTTTCAGGGCCTCTGAGAATCCTGGAGAACTCAAAACTTTCATTTAAAAAGCCTTTCTATGTGAATTCCAAAATTTGCTCAAAATTATGAAAATGCCATTACGTTTTGTAAGATTTTTGTCAAAATTTGTTTCTTCATTTTAGCCCCATTTTTCCTTCTGTCTGAGGCTACGATTCTCATTTTTAGGAGTCTAGAATGTTACTCAAATTTTTTGAGATCTTAACTAATTCATTTCAGGGGACTTGCTTTGAAAATATGCTTGTTTTCATCGTTTAATGAAAATCAGAGTTACACAGATCGTGTCGCACTGGGTTCAGCAGGCTCAAGCCCAGCTTATGTTGCACTGCCATGACATAGCAAGGTCACCCCTGCTTCCTTTACTGAGGCATCCCTCAATGAGTACCTAAGGAAAGTCATATAAAATATCACAATAATATGTCATCCAAGCCATCATGTGATCAAGGCATGATAGGTATATTTGGGAAAGAATTGCCTTGCACAACTCTATGCATAAATAATCTCGGTAGCATGACAGCGTGCTGGAGTCCAAAAATTAGTGGTTTACATATTTTTTAGTATATTTCAGATTAGACATCCAACATAATAGCAACTACCCAATAGTCAACTCTGGCACATACACAGGGCTCACCTCTGGTCTGCCTTATATATTGGTCAGTCCTTTATCAAATAACTCATACTCATAGAATCAGGCAGTAAACAACATATTATCGATGTCAAGAAATCAGATAGTATATCAGCACAGCAAATAGTGCAATTCTAGAACACATGTTATCACATATTCTATTCTTGACATAATGCTGCATAATTTTTCAACTATCATAAATGGGCTCCAAAATTCACAAAATAAATATCAGCATAATCTAGACAGCATGTATAACATATTAGACCACAACAATCATCCAAAACATATCAAATAATATTAGGAAAAATTCAAGAACTTCTTTGTCAACACTTTTTCTCAAAAATTTGACCTTTTATATAATGATCCATAAATCACCAAAATTTCACCATAGGCCTTATTTTTTATATAGATTAACCTTATTTAGTTGGATTTAAGAAAACTCTTCCCTAGGTATATGTACATGTGTTGGCCAAACCTATGTATCATAGAAGACATGGATTTTACTTCATTTTCACGTCACCAAATAACCACGCATACATATTCAAGGAAGCTAAACAAAAGCCCTCAATCAATTTCTAGAGAATTCATATGTATTCTACAATTTTCTCAAGGTAAAATTCTAGGGTTTCTTGCCAATTTCTTCATAAAAATCAAAGCTATATTAATCTTCCTCTTCCTTAGGCTTTCTTCCATCACCTTCCCCATTTATTTTCTCTTCAATTTCTTCCATGGCATCTTGAAATACAAAGCTTCTTGATTTGTAGAAAAATTGCCAAGATTAGAAATTTTCTTGCATCACATGAATCCATAAGCCATATATATTTCTCTATCTGTTCTTGGCTAGAATCCATGGCAACAACAAAATTTCCCATCCCCTCTTGCCATGGACGAAAATTAAAGAAAAAGAAAAGAGAAAATTCTTGGAGAAAAATAGAAGAAAAACTAAGAAGAAGAAAGTCTATCTATGCTACCTTAGCTCTGTGGTGTTTGATTTTCCCTGGTAGCTTTTCTTTCTTTCTTCCTTTTTCTTCTTCCTTAGGTTGAGCTTTTTCTCCTTCTTCTTCTTCTTTTCTTGGCTGAATTTGGTGTGTGTATTTTATGTGTGAGAATGGCATAAAAGTGTGTGTCTGGTTCATATATATATTAGTTATGAATGGTTAAGATTTAATTAACTTTAAGGTGGAAGATTTTTGACCTTTAGATTACATAAATGGTCAAGATTTAACCTTGAAATAAGAGATAAAATGTAAGCCTTAGGATTAGATCAAAGGTTGTGATTTGATCTTAAAAAGGTGAAGAAATCTAAGTCATTGGATTATTCAACAATTTAGATCGCATCACGTTTTACAGATGAATATTAGCTGTTAGATTACCCTGGTTAATTTTTTGTAAAG
>JAIUCV010002543.1:0-45129 GCA_026724425.1 Erythrophleum ivorense
GGCCTTGAAGAGAATGAAGTGCCTAGGGAATGTTTTCATGAGTTATGAGGGTTTTAAGTGGTCTAGATATAAGCAATGAACACTAATGGAACAATTGGAATAAATTTAGGACCTTATTTTCAGAAGTGAAAATTAAGGGTTCATAAAGGGCCTAATGAAGCAACTTAGTGTTAACCATGTTTTGACTTGCATATAATGGCCCTAATGAGTTCTATTAGAGTCATATGGCTCACATAAAGTGAGATCTTGAGTCTTAGGAGTTGAATTATAAGATCCACCATGTAAGGGGCCTCAAGTGGCTTAAATATACATTTTAAGTTTTAACAGGCCTTAATAGTAAAGAAATAAGTTGATATGAGTTCTAATAAGTTGTTTTGCATCTAAATTGATGTATTTAGACCAAGCTAATGCAACTCTATCATTGCGTGTGTGCCAACTTGAGAAGAACTAAGAGAAAAGTGAAGAAGCAAGCGGGTTAGGGGTAGATCAAGACTTCTAGCTTCATAAAGGTAACTATCTCTTCCTATTTTACATACATTTAGGTGTATATATAAGTTAAAATGTTTGTATGTTTAGTTGTTTGATTATTACATAAGCTATATTTTGAATTGGCTTTTATCATGATTTTTTTATGTATATGTGATATTATGTTGGGCTCTAAGTAAGAGTGGTGAGAAATTGAGCAGAGTAGTTTTTCCATGGCCTAGAGATAAGTCTAGCTAGTATGTTTGCATGCCATGGCTAGATGAGAATTAAAGTTTCATGTTAATTTTCATGTTTGAGTCATTTAATGCATATTGTAATACCTTAGCTCCTACCCTTCAAATTATATCACAAAGGTTCATTTTAATACATTTGCATGAAAATCACATTGGCAATGGTTTTTACCAACATTAGAAGCCAAAATATTTTATATTTAGCTCAATAAATCATTTGAGCTTCTCTAATTTATTTTTCATATATAACATACTCATTCATATAAGAAACATCATAATTCATTACACAAATATCAGATTTCGAGCCATACTTCACAAGTTCAAAAAATTGCTCTCGGGTTGTAGGGCCACTTTTATGATATGAATTTTGAAAATTCATAACTAATTCTAAAAAAATTCAAATCATGCAAATGATAGTTTTCTAGAATTTTCTGAATGTCAATGATAAAAATAATTCCAGATCAAGATAATAGCATTTAACCCATGAATATCAATAGAATAGTACACTGGGTCGTATTCTCGTACTACTGCAAACCCTAATTTTTAAAACTTTATATCTCCCTCTACAGAGCTTCCAATGAGGTGCTCGGTGGCTATGAAAAGCTTAAGATGAGACCTAATTTTTGTAAAATTTTCAAGGGCATATGAGTCCATTTGGCCCACTAAATCCATTGCATATCAGAAGCTGCTATAGTATTTAGGCACTACCAAACCTCTAACTTCAAAAATTCATAACTCTCTCTATATAACTCATTTTCATGCAAACTCAATGGCTCTAAAATTTCTATAATGTCAGCTATATTCTTGTGAATTTCATAAGTATTGTACTTCATTTGGCCCATGAATGACATATAAATGCAAACTGGCTATATGAACAATGGCTAAGGCAATTTTGCATAATTTGGCCAATTTTAAAAATTCATAATAAATTTTCTAAAGCTCCAAATTAGGTACTATTTAGCTCTATGAAAATCTCTAGATGAAACTTATACACTTGCCAAATTTCATGCAAAAAATTCATTCATTTGGTTAATTTGTAGTTCAGGTCAAAAATATGGTCATTTTAGGGACCAAAATGGTGCAAAAAGGTGTCAAATGACCTTCCAACCAAACCATAGCCAATTGAGCACGCCCAAAAGCATGAATACAATATAGGGAAGCATCCCAAATGGTCCAAATTATCATAAGTCTCAAAATCACTATCCCACATGGACTTATACACTTATACAACTAAGCTCAAGGGTGGCAAAAATACATATTCTCATTCATTTGAGCTTAAATCTGATACAAACAATATTCATGCATACATTTACATATGATCCATCATTCACATCTTATGTTTATTATATAATAACATACTTTGACATCAAATTGTACATAAACTTATTCTAATGTCAAAGTACAACCTCTTATGCTCCTTGGCTCTCTTTCTTTGCTCCATATGGCTCACCTAGACATGGTTAGTAATAAAATAGGGAGGGGTGAGATTCAAAGAATCTCAATAGCTATCTACCTTTCATGCACACATAAATGGAACATTTTCATGTCAATGAATGCCAGTATGCCTTAGATGTTCATAGTAAATATACACAAATATAATTTCATGTCATCTAAACGCATTTCATTCAAGAATAGCCTCTAGGGACTTTTGGTCTAGCCTTACCCAATTTCTAAGGACTTTTAGATTTGCCTCACCCATTTTTAGGGACTTTTAACTCAGCCTTACTCACTTTTGAGACTATTGGCTTTGTCTCACCATTTTTAGAGATTTTTGGCTCCTCTTTACCTAATATAAGGGACTTTTGTCACAACTTCATCCAATTTAAGCTATCTTGCATTTAAAATGCATTTAATGCACATAACGGTACCATAACATGTAATCAAAAGCTATAAGCATATCTCATGGGTCAAACATACACACTATCATCCAAAGACAAGTAAATAACTAACAAATGCATACAAAAAAGGATAGAAACCTTAAGTCTAGGAGACCATACTTTTCTCCTCGAAATTTCTCCTCTCTTCTTGACCTCACACATCTAATAATGGAGAGCTTGATTTTTTTGGTCTAGACACATCTAACAAGATACAAAAACATCATTGGAACTAATTCTAACATCTCATAAGCCCTACACACTCATATTGCGGCTTATGACTCAATTATGGCTCCATCTAAGGCATAATGAAGCAACTCTTATAATCTATGATCTTAGCTCTAATTTTTCATTCATTCTAAGTCATATGACTCTATTTAAACCCATTGGAGTCGAAGTCTAACATCAAGTTGCTTCTTTAGGCCTAAAGGAACCCAAATTTTTTATCTTTTCAAATATGATTTCTAAATTAAAACCAATGGTTCTTTTAGTATCTATAATTCATATCTAGACCACTCTTAACCTTATAATCAAGAAAAACTCTTCCTAAGTGCATTCTCTCTCACTTGGCTGAGACCTCCTATACCATTAGAGCCCATGGAGTTTTGTTTGTTTTCTCAAGGAATTAGCCACTTGTGAAGCTTCATAAATATCTTAGGGCCTCATTCATACTCTTACATAAGTGTTGCTTATTTTGAAGCGTACACGCAAGTGTACGTATCGCAACAGTAATAAAGTGATGAATAGAGTATCGTTCCCACGAGGATTTGTGACTAAGATAATTGCTAAGTACTAAAATTATGCACCTTAATCTAAATCAAGCCAATAATAAAAGGTGATATGAAATTAAACTAAACTAAAGACATAAAAAAATGAGAGACACCATTCTAGATGAAATTGGAAAGTAAAATGATTTGGGATTATGACTTCCTCTAGCATTTCATATGAACTAATTACCTCTCTTTATTTTGCTCTTAATGTCATTAATAGCCTAGGACTCTAATTTACCTATAAGCATCTTCCGAATTACATATAGGCATTCCCCTAACCAATCCATAATTCCTTATGCAACTAAATTAGAGGTTTAATCAAGAATATGTCCTAATATGGCTATGTGAGGCTAGTAGGTATATTCCTATCCTACAAGCGAATCAATCCACTCAACATTGCAAATTTCATGAACCCACACTACACAATCCATGGTCAAGTCCTAAAATCCCTTTTCCAAGTTCATTTAGGTTACCCAAATCATCTAATGGTTTCCACACACTTAGAAGCATGAAGCATAAGGATTAAGTAATTAATTCATACCATTAATTGCAAATAAAGAGAGTAAATATAACATATTACAAACTAGAGTTCATCACAATCCCAAATCAACAAGTTTAGCTCATGACTATGGGAAATAGCAACATTAAGAACAGAGCATAAATCAAATGGGTAAAGAAATACAAGGAAAATCAAGGGAAGAAGAGAAAAACGAATTTAATCGGTGAATCTTCCATAAACCCAAGCTTCTTCCATAGCATTTGAAGCTCCAAACCCTTCATTCTCCTTTCCAAAACCTTCAGAATGGCGGCCTCTTTCGAAGAAGTCTTGGAAGCCCTTTAAAACCCTAAAAAATGTAACCAAAAATGGTGCGTTCTACATTTTTTACGAACTGCGCCACGGCGCAAATGAATTTCTTTCAGCAGTGGTGAAAAGCGCCGTGGCGGGAAATTTTACGCCGCGGCCAAATTAGCTTATGTTTCTCCACGCGCTGTGGCACTTAATTTTGTCGCCACAGCACTAAATTTTCTTCAGCAGCGGTTTTGAGCGCCATCTTTTGCTCTTTTGTCTTTTCTTCTTTATTTCTTCCTTTTTCTTTTTTTCTTTTTCTTTTTAATCATTTTCCAACAAATCTCAATACTTGTTCTTTGCATTTCAAAACTTCTAAACTTGTTTCTTTATAATTGTAACCCTACAAAAATATAAAATTTATCTAATTAATATTTATAATCTATCAACAAAAATTAAATAATTTAGCAACATAAAAATATAAATAAAAACACAAAATACAACTTAACTAAAATAAAAAAATCCAAAGTACAGAAATAAAACCAAAATTTACTAAATACTAACTTAACTAACATTTATTAATTTTATAAATAAAAAACATAAAATAAGTTTAATATTCATATGATAAATCCCTTAAAATATTGAGAAAATCATGACAATTTAGGACTTATCAATAAGCCATAGGACCCTTAGGAAGTTTCAGACTTTCATATACATATCAAATTACCTAAGTGTCACAAATTGATTTCTATGGCTTATTTTTTAATCCTATTGCTTCCTTTAAGTTCCTTAGGCTCTAAAATCTCTTTCCCTAGCATGCTTGAATAAGAACTAAGTCCCTTACATACCCATCTATTTCTGGCTAAAACTCAAAGGGAAAGAAGCAAGAGGAAGCAAAATTACAATATGCATTATACCTTGCTTTCAAGCATCCTAAGAGCTCTTCATCATGTTCCCAAGAGTTCTCCCAAATCTGCTCATCCCTCTACTGACTCAGCCATAAACTAGCTCCAGTTCAATCAATAAAACCATAAAAAGACAAGGGAGGAAGAGGGGAACAAATTTAAAGAAGCAAAAAGTGTGAAAAAGCAAGAATTTCTCACCCTTTTGAAGCTTCTTCTTTTTCCTCTTGGTGCGTCTCCTAAGCTCTCTCAAATTCTATCTAGACCATAAGTGCATCGATGGAGAGAAAGGAGAAGGGCTGGACATGTTTTTAAAAGCCAAAAGTAAAGTTATTACACTTTTATAAATTTTTATTTTAGTCCCTAAATTATGGTTTCTTTATTTGGTCTCATTTCAACTCCTTTTCAAGAACTATCTTTTCCATCATACAATTAGGTCCTTTAACTTATAAAATGCTTTTGGTTTTACCTAAATTGGATTTGAAATCATTCCGAACCGTTCGGTCAAAATTTCGATTAATTGATAACCAAAATCTCTTATCGGAGGAGTTTTAACTATTCTAAGGATTCTTACGATTTTTAGGCCTCTAAGAGAAACTCAATTCTCATTTAAAAATCTCTTATGTGAGTTTTCCAAAATTTACTTGAAACTACAAAAATGCCACTATATGTTTTCACAATTTTTCGTAGCTTTTATGGCTTAGGTTTCTGTGCATCTCAAGCTTCATATCCTCATTTTTAGAGGTCTAGTTTATCCCTATAATTTTATTTGGCCACTATTCATATGATTTATGGGACTTCTTTTGAAAATTCCTAGTTTCTAGCCTTTTACGAAAAATCAAGTGTTACACATACAACCTACATGTTTGCATTTTCTTATTTGCATTCACTATGTATATTGATTTGGAATGAGATTTTCTTTTGAGATTCCCCTAAGAATTTCATCCCTTTTATCTTCCACTAATCATGATAGGTACAATAAGTAAGGAGAAGGAAACCGAGAAGAATTAGAATCTTAGAAAGTGTAATAGTAGCCTATTGATGTATATGCTAGTTTAATGTACATTATGAAACCCAGTGGTAGCAAATATGATGTATACTATAATGATATGTAATAGCACTTCATATGCAAAATTGTGATCATGAATATATTCCAATTTGATATAATAACAAGTGAATGGAACATGATTTGCTATGTTATGTACTATGGGTTCTATGTGCCCTATTGGGTGTGAGATAGTGATTTTTGGTAGCTAGCCATATTTTATGTAATAGTTCTTATGAAAATGAAGTATGAATGGATTAAAATTTGATCAAGGAAAGATGTTGCATATTAGGACTCAAATGGACTATTTTAGAATTAAAATTTGGTCCAAATAAGTCATAAGTTGTAACCTTACCCTTGACAGCCTTAATAAGTTAGTTTGGGGCTAAAATTTAGTGGACACTTATATGACATATAGAGCTTTCTAACAAATTAAAGATGATCTTTTTTAGCTTGATAGAATATTTGATGAATTTGTGAATCTAGTCCTAAAATGTTAAATTTTTCAGTTACTATTTACTTTGCATAACTCTCAGATTTTGTGACTTTTGAGGGGTCAAATGGATTCATTCTAACTTGAATTTTTTAAAATGGCAAGTTTAGATCATAAGCTTTCTATATACACTTAATTTGCACAAATTGAAGTTGTATACCTAAAATTATGAATTTTCAAAATTTAGAACCCTTTTATGTCAAAATGGTCAAATATGGCTATATGGCTCCTATATGCAAATAGGGCTTGGATTACGATCATGAGAGTTAAAACGAATTTGTAAATGAAAGTTTTGGAAAGAAATTCTAATTTTGGCCCCCTATAAGTTCATTTGACATATGAAAATGGCTAAAAACTGCTGTTAAAAGCTCTATTGCGATTATCTTATTTGCATGTGATAGTAAGATAACATAAGAATGATTAAGTAGAGCATGTTATGATAGTTTCAACATGTATGTTGGGTATTGGAGATGGTTTGGTCTCACCATGACATATCCAATATCAATATCTAAGTTAAAACCCTCTTTTATAAAAATCAATTTTTACTTCACTAGTAGTAAGATATGCTATATTTTTATGCCTAAAACAAGAGCATCTCATTTTTCCTCCTCCTGACCTTGGTCATTTTCATATGCAAAAGTAATAAACTCTTCTACTCCTTATAAAAATTCATCAGTATATCCTTTATGTCCAAGATTCAATCTATTATATATCAACTTTCGATTGTTAGGAATTTTCATTTTTTGTTATAATAAACATTTTAAATATTACTTTATAAATTTTGAAAACAAAATTTACTTTTCATATCTTATCAAATAAATATAATACTTCACTGAACACAAATGTTATTAATAGACTTTTGTACATTAATTTATCAATATTACCTGGATATCTTTCTCCACTATATTATTACATCACAAAAGAATCAATGAACAATTATTTATAATCAATAAATCATAAAAAAATAATATACTTATCTATTTCACACAAATATTATCATATAATTATTTGCACTTACCTCTTGATAGCAAATAAGGAGATGAAACAAAATCTCTACTTTAAACCAATCCATCACTTGAATCAAATAGTGAAATTACATAGAATTCTCCCGTTGAATCGAATAGTGAAATTGTGGAAATTTGAGTAAGAAAATAGGATACCAAAATTCTAAGAATTTGAGTAAGAAAATGGCAATAGAGTTATGACAAGAAAGTAAGATAATGGGAACAGTGTTATGAGAAGACAAAAAAAGATAGATATAATCTACCCAAGTTTATATAAGTAATACATCCAATGGCTATTTCAACAGTTATTTTTTTTCAACAGCTATAAAATAATTAATTTATTTTATTTACTTTTTTCAACGACTATAAAATAGTTATTTTATTTTATTTACCAAGTTATTGTATAAAAAATATATTTATGTGGTCTATGAATCACCTTTTTATATATAAAATAGAAAATTTTAAAGCATGCATTATCTCTAATATGAATTTATTCACTTATTATATTCTTTATATTTATTTGTATATTTATTAAAATCATAGCATATATATATTAAAATTATAATAATTAATAATATTTGTATATATTTTATGCAAGGTGACAAAAAAATGGTTGGATAGTATCCAAACCATTGTTCTGTCACTATTCTGTCACTAAGTCAATACTTTTTTTTCCTATTTGACAATAAATAGCATTAATACAAATTATAATATAATTTATATGCTTATAATATAATTAATTAATATTACTTATATTTAACTAAATCATAACAATAAATAATATTTTAATTAATAATATTTATATATTTTTGTGCAACATTTTCATTATAATAATACCGAAGGTGACAGAATAATGGTTAGATAGTATCTAGCCATTATTCTATTGCCTTGGAACTTTTTTTTTGCCACTAATATAAATTATAATATAACTTATATGATTATACTCTAAATGAAATATAAATTATAATATAATTTATATAATCATACTCTAAATTAAATCAAAATTTATAATATATTTATGATATATATTTTTTACTATATTATATTTAAAAAATGTATATTTTTTATTTATCTAAGTTATAAATTAATATTACTTAGATTTATTTTTTATATAGTATTTTTTTTATCGCCATAATGATGAGGAATAATGGTTGGATCTTAGGTGAGATTCAATTCAATAATGAATATCATTTATATAAATTATAATATAATTTATAAAATTATACTTCAATCAGAATTTATAATATATAACTATAGTTGTAATATATTTATAATATATTTTTGTAATATATTATATTTAAAAGTTATATATATTTGGTATTTTCTAAATTAAAAATTAATATTATTTATAGTTATTTTTATATAATATTTTTATCATCATATAAATTAATTTTTTATAATAGCGATGGAACATTAGTTGGATTGCCCAACCATGGATCTATTGTCAAATTGGCGATAAATTTATGGTTAGGCAACCCAACCATAAGTTTCTCGTCATTTGAGGTGATAAAGTTATGGTTGAATTACCAAATTATAAATCTATTGCCCATTATTTCTTTCTTTCTTTTTATTATTTAATAATTAGATTTATTGTCATCGATCACAACTTTTTGTCATAAAATATATACATTCTTAAAGCATTATTTTTGTAGTAAAAAAAAACATATTGCCAACACTAAGAAAATTGTTGCCTATTCCTTGTAGGCATCAGTTTTTTTGTTGTCGCCAAAATATGCAATAGTTGAAAACCATTGCCTAAGTTGCTGGCTAAAAATTGTTTCCTATTGTTAATACAACGGGTTATTATCGTTGCCTAAAACAATTATAACTTAAAATCGTTGACTTAGTTGCTAGTTAAAAACCATTGCCTATTGTCTAACTAAAGGGAAGGTTTTCAAAAAACTACTACCTTAAACAATAGGCAACAACATAATCTACTACAATAAAAAACCATTAGACAACAATCTTGAAGTTTTAGACAATGGTTTTTTAGCATTGCCAGAAGCCAAAAATATTATAGTGTATGCTTAGGTCTACATATTCCAAATTTCTTTCTTCAAAAAGCCCAACCCTTTTTTTTAAGAGATTAAGGGCCTACTTGACATTGTTGTGGCTTTTGGTTCTTATGCCCTTTTGATAGTAAAAGTCACATGAGAATATCTCTCATGTTCATATTGGGCTCTATCCACTGTGTTACTCTCCCTCCCATGTGAAGGACTCCTATAGACATGAGAGAATTTGAACTCAAACGCCATAATTTTGTGTTTGGTTAAATTTTCTTTAAGTTGCTTCTTTTAATGCTTTTTAAAAGCCATATTAGTTTTTCTAGAAGCACTTAGGGGATGCTTTAAAAAGTTTCTGTTGTAAATTTTTTAAAAAAATTATTAAAGCTTCATATTTTAACGAGTTACTATACATATTTTTATTGTAAATCTATTATTTTGATTTATATTGTTGTGCGCGCACACACATTATGTTCTCATGTTTTATTATAAGTTTTTTTGGTCATATTTTTCAATAGTTTTTCACTAAATACAAATTGTCATTATCTTTTCACATATACTAAGTATACAAATCTTGCATATATTTTTTTTATCCTTACCATTAAAATATATTTTTCCAATTTATTTATTTTTTAATTCCATAGCTACTAATTTTATGAATCTCTAACTTTCACCCCTATATAATTTATTTAAATCTAGTCTTTAATTAATATATGTTATTTTAATAACTTGATATAAAGTTCTTTAGATTTTTAGTATTTAAAAAAAATTTAACATACTCATTATTGTCATTCTACACAATCACAACAACTTTTGAAAATGAGGCCAAAATGCATGGAACCCTTGTGAACTTTACGTCATGTATAGATAAATCTCCTTGGCCATCAAAATTTGACAATAGCCCCCAAAACTTCACTTTTGTGCAAATAATTCCCACCATTAGTAAATTTTTTAATTGACTAACAAGTGGGTAATTTGTCTAATTAAATGGATCCCTAAACTCTCTTTTATTTTTGCATAAATAACTTTATCGAATTTTGAATCATGTGCAGAGATAACTTTTCTAATGTGTCATGCTTCCTGAAACAACAAACTCACTGATGGTAAGAAGTTACCTACACATAATTTTAAGTTTGGGCATGTCCATTGTCAAGTTTGGAAGGTTAGAAGAATTATTTGCATATGACTTAAAGTTTAAAAAAATTTTATCCATTTTGGCCTAAATTTATTATCAAACATTCTATCAATTAATTTTCCTTTTAAAAGCAACTTTTATAAGATTTTTATCAAACATTATTTTTATCTTAATTTCGTGAACAGCATCTTTTTCACTTTCTTAATGAAACACAATAAATTTTTTTAAAAATTTTTATTTTTTCACAAAATAAATAGAGTCGTCGAGTTTCTTTTGGTGCATTTAAGTAATCTCTTAAGGTATATATTTTGAAAATTGTTATGACTCTGAATGCCATATAACTTTTTAAGACCTATTGCATTGTTGTAAAGCCGCTAGCTAATTTGAAGGGGCATAGAGAATTTTGTTTGCAGGGTACAAATATGATAAACCTGCTGTAGATATTGCATTGCATTGGCTTGTTGCTATAAATATGATAAAACTTTTGTAAAGTGCATATTGATTAACAAATAATTGGGCCAATTTAAATATTGTGAAACTATTCTGAGTACATCTAAAATTTTAAAATAAATTAATTAATACAAATATAATCAGAATCAATTTAGCATTTTTATTACAATTTAAAGATGTCCAGATATTTCATTTCAGTGACTACCACATTACTCAGAAAAAGCATCCCCAACTCACAATCTTATTGGTGCAAGGAATTTATTAAAAGAAGTTGGCTAAAATGTGTAGGTACCTCACCTCCTAAAATATATATTTTGGTGACATTTTATTGGGTACTTATATCTATGACCTTTCTAAGGTACAAGGTGTACCTACAAGTAATTTTTCATGACCTCGTATATATCTTTGTTTCACGCATTATTGAGTACATTGCCCATTAGTTTGAAAGCACTTTTTCATTTTTTTTCGGTGGCAGCTGTCACTCATCCATTTGCTGAAGTCCTAGCCCATTACATGCTATTTGCAATACCACACATCACAGCATTGTCCGCAACAGCCTCCATAGCCTCCTTTTTTGGTTACATCTTTTATATCGATTTCACGAACAACTTGGGTCATTGCAACTGTGAGTACTTCCTAAAGAACCTCCTCTATATCTTTCCGTTGTCTAAGTATCTGTGCTACACGCCATCGTAAATCTCCATTCTTCTTGCTTCATTCTATAATTACGATTTGTTTCTCCATCTTTTGTGCATGGTTCCAATGTTTTTGTCAAGCTCTATAATTATTAAAACATCCTTATATTAATGATACTATCTCAAACAAGTTGTAGAAGTTGCAATCACGTACATGATTAAATGATTCATACTGTTAACATACATATGAAACAACAGAGGATAGTTAGTAAGTCAATGATGGAAACTTCTATCAAGAGTTTGTTAGAATGAATTGTACCCGTGTCAATGACATTTAGATCTATCATTAAGCGTTTGTTTGGCCTCGCTTTGAATTTCTTCTTATTTCAAAATTATTTTTTTCCTAAATGAATTAAAAAAACACTTTAACCAAAAAGCTATTGGTGTTTGACAAAGTCACACACACACACACATATATATATATAATAAGTTCTTTTATGAATATTATTTGTGTTTGACCTATTTCTTTTAAAGGTTACTATTTAGAATTAACTTTGTAATTAAAAATATTTATAATGGTTAATTTTAATTAAGTTCTAAATTTTTATATATTTAAAATATAACAAATAAAATCATAATATTATTTAAAACATTTTAATCAAAATAAATATATAATAAATTGCATTAGTGACGGTGCTTGGTGATAGCAAAAAGAAAGAGGAAGTAAAAAGGAGACCTAGTTCATAGAAGGATAAGTCATAATTTTATAATTAATGATTTTGCGCCAATATATTTTCTTCTAAAACCATAATTTTTTTTAATTTTGCATTTACTTCAAATGAAAATGTTAAATTCTTTGCTTCTTTCTCAGAGTTACAAATTAGATTATGCTATCACACAAAAACATGTTTGTGTATGAACCAAACACAATAAAATACTAAACAAAAAGTATATACTTGTTTTAAATATATATATATATATATATATTTTCCCTCTTCCCATTAGCATGACCATAGCACAGACCTAACATACTAGCACTTAAATATACGTGAATACTTCCACTTGATAGAAAAAGAAAGTACAACTAGACTAATTTTAAAAAAAATGAGCAAAAGTTAGGATTTTTAAAATTTCTTTGTTTTTTTTAATCTAAATCTTTTTGTAAATCATATTAAAATTATGAAAGATGATGAAACTAACTTACTTGGTGTTGATCACGTTCACAAGGTCAAATCTTCAAGCTCCATGGTCATAGACCCAAACGACATGAGTTCCAAGTCTCCAAACCTAATCTTCTTGCATAGAATGTTGTGGTAATCTTTGAAACTCTACCAAACAATAGTAGATCATTTTTTTCTCCTAGATAGATCTCTAAACTTTCTTTTGAATCTAAGAACAAGAGTCTTAATGATTTACGAAAACAACACAAATATTTTGTCTATAAGTGTATTCACACCAAGACAAAACCAAGAAAGATAATAAAGATCCAATGTTTAACTTAAGAGAACTCCTTTTAGAGTTTCTAAGAGGGAGATTGGCAACTAGAGAGTGCTATCTCTCTAAACATCTCTTCCCGTTAAATAAAATGCAAACCTTAATCACATTAGGATTTAGGCAAATTACTAATTAACCTTTTTGAACTTAAGTCTCTCTTGTTTTGATTTGTATTGCATGTGACTTCTTAGGTTCATATTATATTAGTAGTGAGAATATAACTCTTTACATTTATAATTGAACTCTTCAATTAGTTAATTTAACTCTTTCTAATTCATAAATTATAATTAAGTAACTCTTTGGTTCCCATAGATGCAAGTGACGTCTAGTAATATATATGTCATAACCCCTAATATAATGTGAATTTGTTGGCAAATCAATAAACTTTTCTTGTTAATGTTTAGATATGGATAACATGTCAAACTCTAAGTTTATGACATACATGATTTTGGATTATGATTAAAATGGGGAAACTAGAGAACCATGTTTTTCTAATTTCTCTTCTTTGTGTTATAATCATTAGCTTTATCTAGTCTCATCTTTATCAAATGAAGCATTTCTCTCTTTCATTGAGAGTAATAGATCTTTGACTAGTGCACTAATAAGTCTCTAAATTATCATATTTTTCTTATTATTTTAAGGGATCAATCATGTGAATACAAAATTTATTTTATGCTTTTAGTATATAAAATTAATAAATCTTAAGTTAGTATTTAGTAAGTTTTGGCTTTATTTCTTTAATTTTGAGTTCATTTTTTGTTTTAATTAAGTATAAGTTGTGTTTTGTGTTTTGTGTTTTAATTTATATTTTTAGGTTGTTAAATTATTTAGTCTTTGTTAGTATATTTTAAATAGTAATTAAATGAATTTTACATTTTTGTAGGGTTCAAATTACAAAAAAACAAGTTTAGAAGTTTTGGAATTCAAAACAACAAGAATTAAGAAAATTTGTAGAAAAATGGGCTAAAAAAAAAAGAATGACACTCAAAAGTGCTGCTAAAAAAATGCAACACTGCGACTTTAAATGAAACAAAACCAAAATGCACTAGGGTGAAAAAAATTTGCTCTGCAATGCTCTTAACTACTTCAAGAAAAAATTCATCAATGCTATGATGTGTTTTAGAAAAAATGTAAAATGCACCATTTTTAGTAACATTTTTTTAGGGTTTTAATAGGGTTTCAGCAGTTTCTTTGAAGAATGTTGCCATTCTGAATGTTTTGGAAAAGAAAAGAAAGGGTTTGGAGATTCATTTACCATGGAAGGAGTTTGGGTTTGAGAAAGATTTACCAATTAAATTAGTTTTTCTCTTCTTCCCTTACTTTTCCTTATATTTCTTTGCCCATTTGATTTATGTTCTATTCTTAATATTGTTATTTCTTGTAATTATGAGTTAAACTTGTTGATTCGGGATTATAATAAACTCTAACTTATAATATGTTGTAATTACTCTATTTATTTATAATTAATGATATGATTTAATTACTCAATCCTTGTACTTCATACTGCTAAGTATATAGAAACTATTAAATAATCTAAGTAACTTAAATGAACTTGAAAAAAAGATTTTAAGACTTGACTATGAATTGAGTAATGGGTTTCTGAAATTTGCAATATTGAGTAGATTGATTTCTTGTAGGATCGGAATATATCTACCGGTCTCACATAGCCATATTAGGACCTATTCTTAATTAAGTCTCTAAATCAACTACATAAGAAATTATAAATTGATTAAAGGAATGCCTATAGATAATTCAGAATATGCTTGTAGATAAGTCTTAGGCTATTAATAACATTAAGAGCAAGATGAAGAAAAATAATTAGTTTATATAAAATATTAAGAGAAATTATAATTCTAAATCCTTTTTTTTAATTTCATTTGGAATAATGTCTCTTAATTTTTTTTGGTTATTTTTATGTTTTTAGTTTATTTTAATTTCTTATTATCTTTTATTGTTGATTTGATTTAAATTAAGATGCACAATTTTAGTACTTAGTATTTATCTTAATTACAAATTTTTGTGAGAACAATACTCTATTTATCACTCTATTACTATTGCGATACATATACTTGTATGTATGTTTTCAAATAAGCACCATTTTGCATATAACGTTATATCCGATAACTACTTTCAATTTAATTCATCACTAGAATTAAAATCCAATAGTATCAAAGTATAATATACAACATACATAATGATAATTATAAACTTATGTCGCCACTAAAAATTTGGCAAAATTTTTCTTTTGATATAAAAAATTTTGTATTAAAACTTTTGGTGGCGACCAAATGTCACTAGTAAAGGTAACTTTTAGTAGAGATTCTTATTTGTTGCCACTAAAAGTTTGGCAACATTTTTTTTTTAAATCCAAAAATTTTTTATGCCAAAACTTTTAGTAGCAACCTATAGATGTTGCCATTAAACGTTTAGCAACATTTTTCATATGTTAAAATGGCATCATTGAGATTTGAACTAAAGATTTTGAAACAAATTGTTAACACTTTAGTTGATTGTACTATAAGCTTCTTATAGTTATGCTATAAATTGTTTAATATATAGAAACTTTTAAATAAAATAATATAACAAAAAAGTATATATATCATATATATATATATATATATATAAACATATAAAGACAACAAAACTAATATATATAATTTATAATTATAATTATAATTATATTTTTAATTTGGTTTATTTTTTTCATTTCATAAATTACTTTTTCTAATTTATTATTTCTAATTCCTTTGTTTTGGTTTTGGTTTTTTATTTTTAATGATAGTGGAATTTTAATATAATTTGGAAAGTCAAGAAGTTTAATATTAAATATTCTTAAATTTTAATCACGAGCAAATTTTACTTTTTAATTAAAAATAACTTCTTAAAGCTTTTAAAAAGAATATTTAATTAAAATTTATTTATTATATTATATTTTTAATTTATAAAATTTAAAAAACATATTTAATTATCATATGTTCCACCACAATTCAAATATAGTGAGATTAATGAATCTTGAACTAATACTTTTATCAATTTAATAACTAGTCTAGTTTTAAAATTCTTGCATATTTAATATTTATTCATTTATAATTTAATATTATATGATAAAGTCTTTTTAGAATTATATATATATATATATCATATTTCTTATAAAAAATTTTATAAAAAATATAAAAAATACTTAATTTAATCCTAAATTTTATCTTTCCCTTTTCTTCCTGCTATAAATCATATTTGTGTTCTTTTTTCTAATACTTTGTTCACACCTAAACTCTCCTATTCTCTCTTTATTTAGCTTTTCTTCTTCTTCTTCTTCTTCAATCTTTAGATTTGCTGATTATGGTATCTTTCTTAGAGAGCTTAAGGAAGAATGTTCTATTTTGTCTAATATATGTAATGAAGTGAGTGAAAGAGTTTAGTAATGCAATTTTAGGTGTTTTTTTAATTATTTTTTTATCTAGTTTTAAGAACTATCTAATCATTAATTAAAACTAAAAAATAAACCAAATAGATAATTTTATTATAATCATTTAATTTCTAATTAAAAACATAGTTACAAATTTATGAAATAAATTTGTACTTCATTTATTAAAATTTAATAATTATCTCATAAAAATAATGTTAATGTAATTTAAATAATCTTAGAGAACATATTTATCACTTTAGGTATTATTTATTTATATATATCAATTATCAATTGTTTCTTTTTATTTATTCTTTATCTAGTTTTACAAGTTATTTAATCATTAATCAATAATAGAAAAATAAATCAAATAGATAATTTTATTATAATTATTTAATTTCTAATTAAAAAGATCACTACAATTACAAATTTATGAAATAAATTTTTACAATATTTATTAAATTCTTAATAATTATTTCCTAAAAATTAATATTAATTTATTTTAAATAATCTCAAAGAATATATTTATCATATTAACTATTTTTTATTTCTAGAATAATTATTAGTAGTTTGTTTTCAATTATTCTTCATAGTTATATATATATATATATATATATTATGTTTTTACTAAAAATTTGAGAATAAATACTTAAAAATTATTATTTTCATATGATAGCTTTACAAAGAAAATGTGATATAGGTTTATAAATTGATAAAAGTTGGCCTAATTCAACTTAAACATTGTAATCTCAATTATTATCATTGTGAAATCTCGTTTTGTATTATGCAGTATCTTTTAAAATGGCAGAGCACAACACTGAACAACATAATTGAAGAGGCAATACTAGAGGCTGACACATTTAGCGCTAAGGTGCTTAGTCTAGGACGTCTAAATCGGGGTAGTTTTCATCGTTTCTCACTTTTTTAAATTTATTTAATTTTTTTGAAAAAATTTAAACATAAGATATATTTGGATTGAAAAAAATGAAAGGAAAAGAAAGGAATTAAAATTTTAAGTTTTGACATTTTTTTTACATAGATCTAAATCTAATATTTTTTCCTCTTAAAATATATTTGGATAATGGAGAATGAATGAGAAGAGAAAATAAAAAATAAAAACTATCTGGGTAAGTCTAAGTGGTAAGGGTGGGGTGAAGGTATGAATAATGTTAAGGGTTCGACCTTGCAATATAATATCAAAAATAAAAGAAGAAAAAAATAAATAATTTTTTTACAAAAATATCTAATTAAAATAAATTTGTTGCTGTGGATATTGAAAAGTATAAATAATATTCTAGCCTGTTACATGCGTATATGCAGACAGAAGAGCTCAATGCATGTGGCCAATTTTATTCCACAACTGAAGGTAAAAGTTGTAGATGGTAGTAGCTTAGCTGCTGCAATTGTTCTGAATAGCATTCCCAAAAGAACACATTAGGTGCTTCTACGGGCAACTTTGATAAGGTTTCTTTTGCTATAGCCAATGCTTTGTGTGAAAGAAATGTTCAGGTAATAGAGGGATATATACTCTTTCAAATCTTAAACTGTTTTGGAGTGATTAGTTTAATTTATTTTAACTTCATTGATCTTAATCTCTATTAGCAAAATAATTTTAAATTTATGATATTATATGAATATTAAGCATTTTAATTAACTTGAGTTATTCGCCAGAAACTCAAAGGAGATATGCATAAATTATGAAAACAGAAAAGGAGGATTGTGTATGTTATTGTTTAGTAAAATAGAGGAAAAATCCGTGAAAATTCAGAAAAATGGAGGGACATTGCTCGATAATAAACTGTATGGAAAGTTAGATTAATTTGCAGGTAGCTAGGTTACACTAAGATGAGTTAATGAAGCTTCATCTGAGAGTCAACATAAAGCCCAAAGAAAGTTTTGCTCTTTCAAAATCTGAAGGTACATCCATCTTTGCAAAATTCAACATCAACAAAATGTTATTGATTCGTTTTAATTATTTTTTGAAGGGTAATATTTAAGTATAATATTTATTTATTTTTTTATTATATCCTTTAATAAATTAAAACACAAGAATACTTTTTATAATTTAACATCAAATTATTGATTTTTTAATAAAAAAATCTCATATGATGCTTCTATTGAATTGATAGCAAATATCAAGAAAATTACTTAACTTTTTTTCTCTTTTGGAAAGGATTTCTTATTTATTACATGATGTAACATTTTGCGGCTATGGTTGGTGGGAGATGGATGGGATGAAGATGAACAGATGAAAGCACAAAAAGAATCATTGTTTATACCATTTTCTCAATTCCCACTGAAAAAAATGCGAAAAGATTGCTTCTACCACAATACCTTTTATTATTTATTTTGTTGTTATGCCGGTCCATATATATTTTATTAAAACTATAATAATAATAATAATAATAATAATAATAATAATAATAATAATAATAATAATAATAGAAGTCTACTATTTTTGTGATATATCGTAACTTTTCAATAGACTTCGCTAAGATATTTATATCGTTACCCTCAAAAGTCTACTAACTTAGACACACTATATGTATATATTAAAAAACATAATGTTTTCCTAAATAATGATAATATTATGAATTTTGATCTATCGTTAATTTTAAATACTAATATAATAATTATTAAATATAAAATAATATTTTATCAAATCTTACTAAATGTTTTATATGTTTACTTACTTTAAATATTAATTTATTTAAAAATTAATAGCTCAAAAGGATTGACTTGACTTGTTTAATTAATAATTATCTTCTTATAGTAATAAATATAATAGAATGGACATATATAATGTTGTTCTATCTTCATAAATTATTGTGTCATAATTAAGGTTAATAATAGATCCCGCTTCATAATAACTAAGTATCTTAATCTTTTGTCATAATTGCTTGCAATCATGATTATTGGAAACAACTATTATTAATTTTGTGTATTCAAGCCGTGACTAATGCCTCTGCATTCTTTGAGTTTTCTCCTTTGTATTAATGGCTTCTAGACATCCTTATGAGGAATCAAGGAATAAGGAAAGAAGAGAGAGAGAGAGAGAGAGAGAGAGCTGAGAAATGAATATTTGAAGAAAATTTGGGGAGAGAAGAGAAAAGAGAGGGTGAGAAGAAATATTTACTTTTTTTCCACATAGGTATTTCAAGAATCAAACTTTAGAAAAAAAATGACCTGCATCCAGTTGGGATCCAAGTAGGCATTTTCCGTTAGAGACTAGACAGTATTAGGAAAAAGGAAAGAATTGAAACATTATGTTAGATTAAAAGACTAAATCAAAGAAAAAATAAATCAAGGAACTAAATTGAAATATGAGTTGAACTTAAGGGAAAAAAAATGGATTTTTTTTTCCTATTTTTATGTACTTCGTTACTTTGCAAATAATTTATGTTTTTCCCTTTACGTACATAGATAAATATAACGCAACATAAAATGTAATTAAAATGTTTTATTGTAAGTGATGCTTCAATATTGAACACTACGTACTACCTAACATTTTTTTTAAAATTATTTTCTTTAATCACAGAATTGGCAACCAAGAAGAGCAATGAGTGCTTGGCGTGTAGCTGGAATACTACATCCCTTAGAAGGATGGAACGTAAATGAGTGTGGTTCTATCACTTTCAGTATCCACAAAGAATGGCATGCGAGCATTCGTCCTGGTTTTCAACCTTTGGAGACTCCCCATTGATCAAGTCATCTTTCAGTAATCTTTTCAACGTATTTAGATATGCATGAATAAATCCTCTTTGTTCCTACTTGTTAGGGATATAGTAGAAGTTGCTTCAGATAATAAGGGTTATAAATCCTCATTGTTGCTAGCATAGCTATTGGTTTTGAAGGTACAAAATATTCTACTATTTTGCATCTTCATCCCTTGCTCTCGGTCCATAGTGCAAAACTTGAAATCGTTAACACTAAATGCATTGAGCCTTCTTGCTTGGACAAGTGGGCCTCGTGGAAGACAAATGATCATATCCTCCGAATAAACTTCAATATTGTCATTCATAATTTAAGATGAGGAAACCAATTGCATTGGACAATTAATCTAGAATCAAATTTTCATAACAAACAATCATTGTTACTCACTCTCAATTGAAACCAAGAGGCAAATTCCCTATGAACTGTCCTTTGAATCACTATTGCAAAACGCATCCAATTCCTTAAACTCCTCTTGGTTAACTTCTTAAATTCCTACATTAGACAATTACATTGGACAAGATTTTTTTTGTGGCTAAATTTAACTAAAATCAAGAAGTATGATTTACTCACTTGATAGATCAAGTAACATATTCACAATTAAACCAACACATGTTGACGTGCTTAATGTGCCTCTATAGGTGTAAAATTGAAATAGTCAGCATGTCCCACTAGTTTTCCTACCTAAAGAAAAAGAATTTCCACCAAAATTCATAATTGATCATTTTGGGTTCATCGCTAACATGCCTAACCCAATTGAATCTTGTCTGATCCTATGTAGATACCTTGATGAAAAGGTCAAGCACTCTTCAACTATATATATACATATACTTATGCTATAGATCCTCCTAGTAGGCCCTATTACTTACATTGGATTTCAAATATCTTAAGTACTTATAGAATTAACATTAGTAGATTTAAATTAGAACACAATTTAGTTTTCAAAAAAACTTATCAAGTTATATCATTTACCTCTTTACAAGATACATTCATCAATAATGTATGGGCCCTCCAAATTTTGCTTCATCAATCAAATGAACCATTAAGTAAACCATAACCATAAAGAATAAAGGGGGAATAAAATTTCTAAATGGTAGGAGGTTAACATAAATCACTCATGAAGCTTGTCAAGTTCACTTGTGATCAACACACTTTTGCACACAAGTGTTTTGAAAAATGAGTATAAATCCTATAACACAACATAAACTTGGTCAAGCAATACTTTGCTCATTGCTTCGAGTAATAATTTCTTTATAAGAATGTGAGAGTCATGACTCTTTAATCTAGAAGTCTAATAATGTTTGAGATCAATACATCTAGAAATGCTACCAGAATAACTATTGGGTATAGTCATATTTTTTAAGGTCTTAAGAAATTGCTCTTTCTTTGCATTTGTCATTGTGTACAAGGTAGGACAAAATTTTCCATTATCACTTGGCCAAACTTCTAGTCTAATGCATAAAGAAAATAGGTCTTTTCAACCATTTAGATGATCTTTTGTCTTATTAGGTTCATTTAGCAATGTATATATCACATTGTCACACATTTTTCTCAATATGCATCATATCAAGGTTGTAATGTAATAAATTAGACTCCCAATATGAAAGTTGAAAATTTATACTAGTTTTTCTCCATTGCTAAGTGTTACTTTCATCAACATTTTTGCCATGCAATTTTTCCCCCTAATATCCACCACCTCTTGACTCTTGCCAAATGTGACATTAATACTTTCTACCTACTTCAAAATTTCTCAACCTGACAACAAGATTATAGTGGATTTCTCAACATTGCCATCAAATTGAACTTGATTTAATCTAAACCTATATCCTGCTTCCAAAATATGATGGTGGCCTATAAAAGGCCATTGCCTACTATGAAGAAGACTACAACATTTAAAATTGAGGTTATCACAAAGATTGGCCGACCTAGTATATGCGTTCCACCACAAAGGATGATAATTTCGGGGAAATCACTAAACATCTATATAAGCACTTTCCACATTAGAAACACTCAATTAGATGATGAATCATATGTTTCCACCCCAGTATTCCACAACTCCATCAATTCTTGAATCAAAGTCTATAAGTACACATCTATATCATTCCTTAACATTCACTAACCAGGAATGGAATTGAGAGAATAAAAGAAAATTCCTTCATATACATCCATGGAGGCAAGTTATAGGACATAAGTACCACTAGCCATGTACTATAGTTAGTACTCAATGTATCAAATGGTTAAAGCCATCAATAGATAGGCCAAGTTGTACATTGCGTGGATCTTACCAAAGTTAAGAAACGTCGCATCAAATGCCTTCCATGCCTCAAAATCTTTGGGATGCCTCATGAAATCATCATTGTTACTATCTATGACATGCCATCTCATGTCATTAACAGTTTTAAAAGACATAGACAACCTTTACAATTATGGATTCAATGGAAAATAACACAACTTTTACTAATGCCTTCTTTTTCTTTTTTTTACCACTGCTCAACAACTTAGTAGCATGTCCCTTGTCTTTTTATCTAGACATGCGATAAACTTTGGATGTTTCTTTACTTTCATTGTCTTTCCAATACAACATGCAATCATTTGAACATATGCAAATCTTCTTATAGTTAAGGTCTAATTTGTTGATTATTTTCTTGGGCTTATGGAATGAATTTGGAAGCTTTGCATGCTCAAAAGCATCTTGTAGTAACTCTAATATCATAAACATTACTTTGTTAGCCATTCGACATAAGTACTTAATGTGGCAAAGTTTAATTAAAAAGACAACTACACATATTTTGTACAACCTTCATACAATTCTTCATTACAATGCTTAATTAAACATGTAAATTCATCATAGTCTCCACATTCTCTTTGGTTACCTTCAAGCACTATATCCTTTCAACTTCATCTATGGGCTCAAGCAACACATGGGTTATTTTAGTCCCAAGATGCATAGTGATCCCAAATACATCACGTATCATGTAATGCATTAAATCTCGATCAACTAGGTAAATTATTTAGACTAGGAAAATCATCATTTTTTACTTTGGAGGTTTCTTGGTATCCTCTAGTCCTTGTTTTCTTGTTACATAACAAAAAATACCCTCTGATAGAAATTGATTGCACATCAAGTGGTCATATACTACTTCTCTAGTTTCCATGTTTCTAAATCTACAACAACTACATGGAAACTTCATTCTTTCATTGCCAAAGGCATGTAAAAATGCAAAATCTATAAATCCTTGTAAACTAGCCACATATTCATGGCTTGTTGATCTAGGATTTATCCATTCTTGAGCCTAGGAGATTTTGCGAAATATCAATGAGTTAAATTGAAGGGAAAAAAATAAGCTAAGCATAAGTAGGCTAACCCTAGTGACCTAAGCTTTGTCCACAACCAATCTAATATCAAAATTAAGAAATCCTAGAGAGGCATGTTTCACTTAAGATTAAGTTACCAATAATTCGCATAACTTTTAACCCCTTGTCATATAATAATTAACTAGTGATAGCAAAATAGAAATTTTTATTAAAGACCTCACCAATAAAAATTAAACAAACATATTAGTGTATGAAGCAATACAAAGTATTAAGTCAAAGTACAAACTAATGGTAATCATAAACTAATGCTAATCATAAATACATTTGATATATCAATTCAACTTGTAACCCCACTACTATGGTGAACTTTATTTGCAAGACCACATTAGACAATGAGAGCAAATTCATATTAACATACTGCTCATGTTGATCCTAAGATTATAACCATTATTAAATTTTAAGAATATGTCATATACCTGCTCACGATTAAACAGAATCCTATGCCTTAGTCCTTGGATGACTATGCTAAAATCATACATTTCTAAAATGAACGAAGACATATAATTAAAAAAGAAATTCAAAATATTGTAAAATTCTAAATATGTAAGAATGGAAGTTATATATATATATATATATATATATGTAAGAATGAGCAGGACTATCATGAGGTGATCAAGTGGTTGGGGCCCTATGCCTTAGAGGTATGCAGTGCTCTTATGTGTGGAACTTTTTAACTTATACAATTCATTTAAATTCCAATAAAAACTGAATACATTATGAGCATTTATGACCAAAAGTGAAAAAGAAAAGGATCAACAGTGTTTAAATGCAATACACAAATTGAGCAATATGACACCAATTTATCCTTTTAAAACTAGTGGCTTCACAACACTATATAGATTGAATGAGATTTAAGTAATTATATCATTATATATTAAAAATAATCTAAAAAATCCTACTAAAGACATTTCTTAAGCCATGTGAATTGATCCAATAAAATCCAACTTGGGCGGTGGAAGATATGGAGCCAGGTTAGATATAATCATATTTGTGATATGGTGGCAATGAACATAACAAATTGAGAAGACAACGTTGCATATGGATAACAAGCAATTATAAAAGGATCAATTGGAGTATTGGCTAAGAAAGATGCAAGTTGAACAAAACATTGTAGAAATAAATTTTTTTTAAAAAATGATATAGCAATGGCTAAAGATGTTTTAGTAACCGACTTGTATGACTCTAAATAAGAGGTGAAATACATAATGGGTTGCAGCAATCAAATTCAAAAATAAGAATTCTTGCAATTCATCCCACAACCTCCCTTCCCCTTTCCTATTTCAAAATATTATTTATACTAATTTCATTTCCAAATTTGAGGAACCATGGCATCACTACTTAAATTCAAAACCATCATTATATATATTTGAATCTAATCAATTAACAATGTTGCTATTAGGGCTATTCAGGGGTAAGGCTGGTCAGGCATTTAGTAAGTTCGATGTCCTGCCGATTAAGATATCGGGTTTGTTTTTATATCTGTGGCCCAGTCTAACCTGAACAAACCCTATTTTATGTTGGGCCAATTTTTTTCTTTATGAATTGACACTTGTAATATAAAAATATATTTTTGTAGATTCATAGGCATATATTTCAAAACAATAAGCCTTTAGAACTCTTATGTTTTTATCAGTAAAATAATTTTAATAAAAAAATAGCCTGGTATTATCAAACAAAACACAAGCTATACTAACATAACTAGTCTTAAGTAAATATATGTATTTTCATTATTTAACAAAAGAAACATCAGTAAACATGTACGTCAATAATGAAAAATAATTAAGATACAGGGAGGGTTTGGGTGCATAATAAAAGCTGTAACATATAAAGGGAGTCAGACAAAATAAGAATTAAAAAAATATAATATGACAAGATATTGATAACTAAAAAATAATAATTACTGGATCAGATTAGGCAGAACATGTTTTCATATGTGGCCCAACCCAATCCAGTATAGTTTTGTTTAAAGTTCTATTTATTTACATTTTTTGCCTAGCCCAAACCGACCTAATTAAGTCGGGTTAGGGCGGGCCCCTTGGACTTAACAGGCTAATGAACATCCCTAACTGCTATGATAAGACCTCTAAAAAATATATTTGTATTAAAACTAAAATAAACATAAGCAGTTTCACCAAATAGGGATAATTAGGCAAAAATGCTCTCTCATCAAAACTAGTAATGGCATAAATACAACCAAAAAATACAAAATAACAGTAGAAAAATAAGGATCAAGATCTTTTCCATTTACTAAAGAATGACAATGTTAATTTCTTTACATCTAAACTATTCAATACTATTATTCAATCTCAGTTACAAATAGAAAACCGTCGGTAAAGAAACTCACCCCATTATTTGAGACATTAGGAATCTCCCCTACAATACACTCAAATTTTTCCACACTTCTCCCTTTCTTTTCCTTTTAATTTTGTAAGAACCATGGAAACATTGAGCTTCCAATAGATAAATTTAATAAAAGAGAAATACTTAAATTGAAAGGACAAAATAACATAGGAAATTATGATAATGTATGTAGGAATACATAATTATTCCATTGTCATAAAAACTAAGACAAGTTGCACAGTGGCATTTGCAATTAACTATAAACTCAAGTATGACCCAAACATACACGATATGTGGCATGTTTAGAGTTCTATCCTTGATTGAATAAATACCAAATCCAATAAGAAATAAGCTTATGGTGGAGAAGAATGAAGAAGAAGATAATTGGAGAACAAGATTACCATAAAAAAATGAGAGGAAATAACAAAGAAAAAAAGAAAAGACGCATGTATATAAGGTTTGGATCCCTTCTTATGATAAGGCTACAACACTAGGTGTTACGCTTCCCAAATAAGGGGGATGTCTCATATAACACCATAATGTATTAATCGTGATTATTCAATACTTAAGCTTGATTCCATATGATTTTCAAAGAAAATGACTAAAACTATGGCATTTTAATACTTTAAGTCGAGATTTAAATACTTATATTTTGCCCCGTGGGTCTCATAAACCCATCAATCACATTCTCTACTCAAAATCCACTTATACAACTTATGCATAGCATAAAACAACCCATGAACCACAGATATGAAGCTAAAAATAAAAAAATTCAATTTCTCAAAACAGGCCCAAAAGTCAGATTTTTAGCTCTAACTTTGGAAAATCATAACTAATTTTAGAAAAATGAAAATCAAGGAACCCATAGCTTTCTAGAAATCTCTAGATGTTAAATTTATATAAAAATAATTACAAACCACAATCTCAGCGTTTGAATCATGTTTGACATCAAAAAAGAGACTAAGGTCCGATTGTCCCTGGTACTAATATAGCTTGCTGTCATGAACTTTAAAAATTCATAACTAATTCCAAAAAAATCCAATTTAGGAAAACTATACAATTTGGAAAGTTACAGATGTTAACTAGAGGATAAAAATAAGTTCAGATCATTTCAGTAGGGTTTGGGCCTTGAAAAATGATGGAACATTAATGAAGATCAGTTGGCTTCCCTGATGCTAATATAGAATTTCAGAAAGTTATTTCTCCCTATACAGACCTTTAATTGAGGTGCTTCTAGTTTATATAGGTCACTGTGGATGTCTAGTTTATGCCCATAAAATTTCATGACAATTGGATGTCGTTTGGCCCATGGTTGACATAGATTTATTTTCAGACCCATTAGCACAGTACACTAACCAAAACCAAAAAATTCTCCAACTTCAACAATTCGCAAAATATTTCCTAGACCTTCAAATATTCTATACTTTAACTTTCCAAGAAACTCTCAACAAACTCTAGATTCATGCCAAATTTCATATCAAGAAGAGCTCATTTGGTCATATCTTGACAGAGCTCACAAATTTGACAATTTTGACCCCTGATATGGTTCAAAGTGGGTCCAAATGGCTTTTACATATTCTAACACCTCTTGAAAAAGTTTTAAAGCACTACTACATCATATAAGAGTTGCCCAAGTGGTCCAAACTATCACACATTTCAAACTCACTATGCTATGGGCAAAAACACACTACTATATACAAGCCACAAAGGGGTTAAATCTCATATTTTCATTACTTTAGCTCTATACATAGTTCATACATCATTTACACATATTTTTATACTTGTTCAAATATTTACATCTCAAAAATCATATGTACATATCCATTTTGACACTTCTTTATATCAAAAGAAACAAAACAAGCTATATAACTAGCTAAGCATGCTTAACTAGGTTCCTTGGCTTGCACTTTGATTTCCTTGAGCTCCACTTAAAATATTAAGATGGGAGAAGGAAGGAGGTGAGATTCATAGAATCTCAATTGCTCATGCACTCATTCAAGGAAGCAATCAAGGCATATAAATAAGTCAAAGCATGCAAGTAGGCATCTAATCATTCAAAATCAAACAACATATGATTTACATGCCATGAAAACCATATTAATGCCAAGAATAAGCTCTAGGGACTTTAAGTTTAATCTTACCTTATTTTTTGGACTTTTAGATTGGCCTCACCTTTGATCTAGGGACTTTTGACTTGGCCTCACCTTTGATCTAAGGACTTTTGACTTGGCCTCACTCATTTATGAAACTTTTGGCCTTGTCTCACCCATCCTTAGGGACTTTTGGCTTTACCTCACCCATCACAAAGGAATTTTAGCACTACCTCACCTGAGCAATTTTTACAATCCAAAACATAAGTATATTGGTATCAATGCATCAAGGGAACATCAAAGGATATGTTTCACAATACAAGCACATACACAAGCATACAATAACTCTTATACATCCAAGAATGCAACAAGAAAGAGTGGAGAACTACTTCACAAGCCAACACAAGCCTTCCCTTTCAATTTCTCTTCTCCTTTCTTGGTCTCACAATCACAACTAGGTGGAGTTGCTTCTCTTGAACCTAAATACAACAAATAGCATGTAATTACTCTTTCATAACTCAAATAAATACTCATAAAGCTAAGGGGTTCTTCATCATGGTAAACCCTACAAAGTATGTAAGAACCCCTAGTTTCTCCCTCTAGAATTTCACTAACTCTTCTTTTACTTTCTTTGCATTTTTCAACTTATCACACTCTAATTTAAGGGTTTCTAGCTTATTCTAGATCAGAACAGAGCTATCTTACTCAACCACCCATGAAAAGAAAATTTAGAAGGAGAAGAATAAAGTCAAGAAGAAGAAGCCTAAAAATCTTTAAGGGTTCTTACCTTTCTTCCTTGGTTTCCTTCCTTCTCTCTTAGCTTCTCTTAGTTTCTCTCTCTCTCTCTCTCAGGCCTTTTTCTCTATTTTGGATGAAGCTTAGGTCAGTTAAAAGAAAAGAAGAGGATTTGAACTCTTTAAGAAGCAAAATTCTCTTTTTTTACAATTTTTCGGACTAACCTTCGCTATAGCAAAAAATAACTCTTGCTACGACAAGCACGTATCAGTCTCAGGCCCCTGTTCTCGCTATGGCGTGCTATTGCGAGGAACTCTTTGGTTTTTGTATGGGATGCCCAAACTCGCTATAGCTAGAAGCATTCTTACTATAGCGAACAGGCACATTCGCTATAGCTAAGCCATTTCTCGCTATAGCAAACAAGTACATTCGTTATAACTGGGTTATAGCCAGCAAACTTAGAAAATTTCAGTAATTTTGGTTGTTACATCTCATTTTGTTTTCTTTTCTTTCTTTTTTTCCTTTTAAACGTCCCTACTATATAGCAAGGGATTCATTTTGATGTATACATTATCTTCTTCTTTTCTTCCTTTTCTTTTAATTAAAAGCAAAAAGGTAAAGCCATAAAAAATGACTTTTTTGTTAATAAAAAAGTTTCAATCTTGCATAACTTGCTATGTGTAACACCATAACTTCTAGCTCATTTGATACCATTTATAAGCTTTGTATTATCAATCCCACAAGATCATATGAAAAGGGGATGAAAATAATAAAATTTTTCTGCGTGGCGCTATGTCAAAAAATTCAATTTGGTGTCACGTGGACTGTGTGAGCTCATACTATACTTTCTCATATTTAATTTCATTATTACAACTCATTTGTATCACAAAAACATGCCTACAACCCATGGAAACCGAAATGGAGTTCAAAATAAACAAGCACATTTTTTGCCAGATTTGCTCCATTTTATGACCCAACTTTGGAAAATCATAACTAAATCTAGAAAATTCAAAATCATGCAATATTTGTCATTATGGAAACCTTAGGATGTCTAATTCATACTAAAAATATTCTCAGGTCATAAAATTCATCACACAGGACATTTGACATCCAAAAAGCTACAGAGTCGCTGGCTGCCTGGGTTGTTGTTCAGTTTACTGATACAAATTTCTGAAATTCATAACTAATTCTATAAAAATTGAAATCATACACATTTGGTCATTCTGAAAAGCTACAAATGTTAACTTGATAGTAAAAATAATTCAGAATGAAACAGATATGTTTAGTCAGCTAGACTCTATGGAACAGTAACCAGACTCATGGGGCTCTACTGATACTAACAGTTAACTTCAAACATGCATAACTCACTGCTCAGACCTCCAAATGAAGTGATCTTAGTGGCCACAGAACGGTTACGACCTCTAATTTATGCATGTAAAATTTCATAAGTATTAGACACCATTTGGCCATTGGGCGATACAGAATTCAAAACTGCCAGTATGAACAGTACCCATACTAGAATCCATGAAAAATCCCAACTTTGAAAATTTATCAAATATTCTTTAGGTCTCTGAAAATTATGATCTTTATCTTTTCAAAAAGCTCTTAATGAGATCTAATTGCATGCCAAGTCTTAGGGCAAGACTAACTCATTTGGCCAAAAAATGGTATAGGGCTCCATTATGGTCAAATTTGGCTCCATATTAGATACCAAAATTGCCAAATGGATTTTCCTTGGTCTTGTCACCTTTTGGGCAAGTTTAAAAGCATATTTAAGACTTGTATGAGCTGCCCAAATGATCCCAAACTTCATGCATCTCATTTTGGCCATTCAATCCATATTTATACACATATTCATCAAACTTTACATTCTCATACCATAGCCTTACATACTCAAAACATGGGTTAGTGGTCATATATCATAATCATACATCTAAACATCACATAATAGGGTGTTTACACATGTCTCAACGTTCATAGTACATATACAACTTCATATACATGATGAACCATCATTATGGTTCCAAAATAAACAAAACAAGACATAAGCTTGTCAATCTCTCTTCTTCATTGTTGTTGGCTCCCTTCACCATAATTGCTTGATCCACCTACCATGTTAGGTCATTGGAGAGGAGGGGATGAGATTCAAAGAATCCCAATAACTCATCTCCCATTCAATCATACATAATATGTACAAAGCAAGTTTTTCAAATGCATGTATGGAAAAATGGAAGTCATGGACATTTTCAAAGCAACATTGGCATGTGAATCAATCATACAAGACATTCAAGGGTTTCCTAAGTGTTTGGATTGGCCTCATACTTCTCCTCATGGATTTTGGACTTGCCTTACCCATTTTTTAAGAGTTTTAGACTCAACCATACTCTTGGGAGCCCACTTTACTTTTGGAAGACTGGTTGCTATGTCTCAACCAAACTCAAGGGTTTTTGGCTCATCCTTACCAAAGGGAAGAGTTTTTGGCCTCTCCTCACTCAAGCAAACTCATACAAACATCATAGATTCATTTAAAACATAATATGGCATCAAGGATCATGGAATATAAAGGCATGCTAGCATACTTTTCTTAGCTTGAAAATACACACACACACATTCTAAAATAAGCTAAACACACATCCATGCATGAGAGAAGGTGGAGAGAGTTACCTTGCACAATTTCACACACTTTTTCCTTAGCTTTCAAGCCTCCTCTTTCGGCCACACACCCACAATTTGGTAGAGATAGTTTCTCTTGGCCTAGATACAATTTATGGGAGCCAATTAGGTCTATGAAACATATTCTAAGGCTACATCACTTGATAAAATACTAGATTACTATATAGGCTCAACTATGGTCCATAATCACACCTAATGAAGCAACACCCATCAAATGACTTCTAGGCCTCATTCTTTCTTTTCAATTATGATTCTTGACCCCTTTTAAATCTCTTGGAGTCATCACATCATTAAAACAAATGGCCTAGCATCATATTGCTTCTTTAGGTCCTAATATGGAACCTATAGCACCAATTCACTTTCTTTGAGTTCTAAATTTTTTCTAAGGCCTCTACTCATCTTCACTCATCACATATGACTCAAGAATAGCCTTAGAAAAATTTAAAACTCTCCTTAGCCATAGGAACTTGCCTAGGCCGAGACTATGGGAGAAAGAAGAGTTCATGGCCTTCTTGATTTTTCCTTGATGGGAGACACACTTGGTAGGCTTCTTAGAGGTCTTAGGAGCTCAATCAAACACTCATATATGCTAGGGAATGCATGAATCAAATCAGTTTTTACAATCCCTTCAAATGCACTACACTTTTTCTACTTAGAGTTCATTAATTTTTCTTGCAATTTCTTTGCTTTCTTGGATGAGAGGTGCATGTGGGAAGCTCTCTAGGGGTCTTAAGAGCATGTTTAAATATTCAATTAAGTTTAAAAATATTCATATAAAATCAGATTTGGAAGGGAGCATTTGGATCCCTAATGGTTCTATCTTGTCTCCTAATGCTCCTTTCTTGATTCTATTGGTTCCTTCTTAATCCTTGCCATCTAAAACCTCTAATCCCTCCATAAATTGGGCAAAAAATAGCCCCTAAGAATTGGGCTCATGGTGCCCAAATTCGTGCAAAAGGAAGGAGGAGGAAGAAGCTACCAAAGAATAGAAATTTTACTTTGTTTTCTTGCTCTTTCTTGGTTGCTTTTCACTTTCCTTGGTTGCCTCACTCCAAACACGAATTTTTCCTCTCTGTTCTGCCCCCAAAACAGTACCAAACTCTTCATTAAAACCATAGAAAGAAAGCTTGAGAGGAGAGGAGCAAGTTTCAAGAAGGAAGGATATGGAATTTCTTAAAGATTTTTACCTTTTTCTTGAATTTCTTCCTCCAAAATCTTCCTCCTCTTGTGCGCCTAAGAAGGGCAGCTTCTCCTCTGGTTTTTGGAAGAATTAAGTTGGTCTTAGAGATGAGAGAAAGAACGTGGCATATAAAGAAGAAGAAAGAAGCTTCCTTTTTAAAATAGTTTCCAATTTCACCCTTCGTAATGGCATTTCTGGTTTGGCTTCGTTTTAGCTCCTTTTTTAGAACCTTCTTTTTTATTATAAAATTTAGATTCTCAATTTAATAAAATGCCTTTGGAATCACTCAAATCGGAGCTAAAACCTTCCCAAACGAATCGGTCAAAGTTTAAATCAACCGACGTCGGAAAGAGTACACCGGAGGGGCTTCACTAGTCCCGGGGCTTCCCATGGTTTTTGGGGCCTCTAAGAACCCCGGAGAACTCAAAACTTTCATTTAAAAAGCCCTCCTATGAGTTTTTCAAAAAGTACTCATATTTACGAAAATGTCACTGGCCTTTCGACAAATTTATCGAATCACTTTGGCCTTGATTTTTAGGTAACTCAAGACTCAAATCCTCATTTTCCATTATTTAAAATTTTATCATAATTTTAGTTTGCCTCAATGCCTTCTATTTCGAGGACTTCCTTTTATATTTGGCCCATTTCTAACGTTTACGGAGAAACCAAACATTGCATTTCTCACGTTTACGAAAAGGCTAGATGTTACACTATGTGGTTTTGTATTTTCTTTCAAATTTTTTTAGTAACTGGTTGCATAGATTATCATTTTTTTGGAACTATGGAAATATATCATTAAGGCGTCATACAAGCATAAATTATTAAATTCACTTAAAATTTATGTTAAAGTTAATTAATTAGCATATTTGCTATTCAATTGTTTACTCAATATGCATGGTTAATTTGTATATAAACTACTAAATTAAAATTTTTTAATGCAAAAACATTAAATTACAAGTTTTATAATATGAACTTCAACAAATAAAAAACACATAATTTAATCATATATATATATATATATAGAGAGAGAGAGAAAGGAAGTTGGTCCTCAATTCTTGCCTCTATTATACAAAGTATAATGTAAGTAAATATATATATATACACTTAAATATAACAATAAATGAATACTTTAAAAAAATCAAATTAGTTGTCAATCTCCTTGCATGCCCTAATACTAAAGTAGAGCTTATAGTATGAAGGGATGAGCCAAAACCACCCCAAGTTGAAGCTTTATTTTATTCTATTTTATTTTTATCTTTTGCTCATTGCGATGTTGAAATGTCGAACTTGGCCTTTTGACACAAAAGTCACACAAAATTGAATCCCCTATATTCAACTTTGTTTTGTGAAAGTATCGTGGATCATATCCTTGAACTGATGAAAAGAGCGATCTAAGAGGTTGCGATGGATTTAATGGTGGTGTTTAGGTAACGAACAATAATATTTCTACAAATGATGTTGCTAATTATTAATAAGTTAAAATGCAAAATATTACAATTGTGTAATAAATGATAATGAAAATCTACCTAAAATTCTCTCCACCACTAACCTTTCAATTTAGGAGAAACCTCTATCCAACACCTATATGGGCACATCATGTTTACTCTGAAACTATGCAACCAAGAACTTTGCACGATTTGATAAAAACTAGATTCATGGATCAATAGGATATGCATTAATTTTCTAATAAGATTTAGATTAATATTATGTAATGAACATAAAGTAAATAGTTACCTTCATTTGCCATCTAAAATGAGGACTTGCTTCTTGGTTGTCCCTTAGGCCTCTAATCCATTATGGCTTAATTGTAAAGCCATTCATATTGCGTTTTGGATTCATATAAGGCTAAGGAGTGGGAGTGTAACAAGGAAGGGCTAGATGGTAGATTATTGTATGTTGATAACATGATGATAGCTACTAAAAGAATGATTGATGTATATGATTTAAAGTCTTTGTTGAGCAACAAATTTGATATGAAGGATCTTGGTGCTATGAAGAAAATCCTTAGAATGGAAATTAACAAGCATAGGAAAAGCAAGAAATTATGGCTTTGACAAAAGGGCATGGATGAGGCCTGTGACACCTTAACCTCTAGCTCATACCCAACGTGCCCTCTAGCCCATATGGCAATGCGGAACTCACAAGGGAGATGCTTCTCTCTACCTTATGCTTACTTTCTCTATGGCACTATGTGTGGGTAGAGCTCCACTTAGAAGTAACATGGACCGGTTGAGCTCTCTCTCTGATTTCTCTTGCTCAATTACTCTTTTGAGACTTATTTCAATCCCTACTATATGCTTAGAACTCATGGAAAGCAAAAAGGGATTGGAGACATGCATTTTCGCTATGGCAGATTTTGCTTCATTTCTGGGCTAACTTTGGAAATTCATAACTAAATGCAGAAATATCATAACTGCATGATCTGGGTCATTCTAGAAAGTTTGAGACGTCTACTTCATGTCAAAAATACTTAGAAGTCTCAATATCTCACTCATTCTGCGTTTGACATCGAAATAGTTCACTGGTCAGAGGGGGCTTCTTTGCTGTCACAGTTTACTGATATGAATTTTGAAAATGTCTAACTAATTCCACAAAAATCCAATGCTCATAAATTCTATCTCTATGGAAATATGTGGATGTTAGCTAGAGGAAAAAAATATCTCCAGATCAGTCCACCTAGCCAATTTCTCGGAAACCGATGAAACAGTACCTCGGGTCTGGTTGGGTGTCTGATTCTGGGCAGAAACTTCGAAATTGCATAACTTCCTCTCTAGACCTCTAAATGAGGTGTTCCCATTCCTACAAGTCACTGTGACCATCTAGTTTCTGTGTATAAAATTTCGTAGCCATTGGACTACGTTTGCCCCTCGGATGACACGTTTCTCAAACTGACCAAGTGAACAGTGATTTTCTGAAATTCGGATTTCTGATGTCAACTTTGAATGATCATAGAAAATGCTATAGACCTCTAAATGACATGAACTCTAGCTTCCCAGAAAGTTCTAAACATAATCTAGCTACATGTCAAATCTCATGCCAAGAAGAGGTCATATGGCTATTCTATGACATCATGTGCAAAAAGACCCTTTCTTGGCCAAAAGTGTGGCTAATGGGGTCCAATCTTAAGTTTTCTACTTCTATGACTCTTTGAGCACATGAGAAAGCATCTTCAGGAGCTATCAATCCTGCCTCAAGTGTCTAATAACTTAGATTGGGGAAACTCACTACCCCATGCCCACTTATGCACCCATATGGTCTATACTACTATTGATCATTTCACATTCAAATATGCCTTTTCATTCATCATAAACCTCATTCTCATACATTCATCATTCATACATACATTGTCTTACAAAAACTATTAGGAACTACATCATATACAACATTTACATCTCATGTACAAGATACATATACAAGAATTCTTTACATTCTTCTTCATCTTTATCCCTAGCCTCATGCTTGGTGGTGGTTGCTCCCATCTCTTATCTCACTTGGGCCACCTGGCATGGTTGGATGGTGGAGAGGGAGGGTGAGATTTAGAGAATCTCAGTAGTTCAACTCTCATTCAAACATACATATATTGCATGCAACAAGTCTCATTATGCATGTATGGCATGTTAGCATATAAAACATGATGAAAACATTTAAAACATGTGAAATGGCCATGGATAACATTCATGAGCTCGCTGAGTACTTGGATCGGCCTCACCCCTTCCCTTATGGCTTTTGGATTTGCCTTCCCATACTTTAGAGGTACTTAGACTCACCCTTACTCTTTGGAAGTCTACCTTACTTTTGGGAGACATGGCTCAACCAACTTAGGGCTTCGGCTCATCCTCACCTTGGCTATAGGGTTATTGGCTTTCCCATTTCCTCAAGCAAACCAATCAAGCATTTAAAACATCATCTCAATCATATCACATAATCATGCTAACACACTTCTCATAGCTCATATCCTTCGTACACACAAGCAAGACAATGTAAATACACAATTATGCATGAGAGAAAGTGGAGAGAACTACCTTGCTGGCTATCTACTACTTGCTCTGTCAATGGTCTCCTCCCTTGTTGGTTTCACAACAACTACTAGATGGGAGAGTTCCTCTTGAGCCTAACCACACAAAAGCATGGAATTAATATCTCAATACTTAATTCTTAAGCTAGGGATTACTTCTAATCAGCTCTACTGAGCTTCTCACTCTAGGTCTTTTATCTCACTAGGGTCCATGAGCTATCCCTCTCTTTCTCAACTCTTAAGAAAGGGGAAAAGCAAGAAAGAGAAGACTATCTACTTCTAATCTCTCTCAAGAATGGTTTCCCACTCTCTCTCCTCTGAACCAGACTCAAAACCTAACCATTTTTATCATCTGAACCGTAGGAAAGAGGGGAAAAGGGGAGAAGGGCAACATACTAAGAGGAAGCCATGAGAATTCATACCTTTCTTGTGCTTTCCTCTTCTCTTCAGCTTCTCTCTCTCTCCTCCGCCCTTTTCTCTCTCCTAAGACGAGTTTGAGTCGGTTAGAAGAAGAAAGAAGAGATTTGAAGCTTTTAAAAAGTCAAATTCTCTTTTTTTCGCTTTTCTGGACCGCTCTCACTACAGCGAGTTAGTGCCCTCGCTACAGCGAGTTAGTGCCCTCGCTACGGCGAGTTAGTGCCATCGCTACGGCGAACTCGTGTCTGTTCCAGACTTCTGCCTTCGCTATGGCGTCGCTACGGCGAGATCGTGTCTATTCTCAACCTTCGCTATGGCGTCGCTATGGCGAGATCGTGTCTGTTCCAGACCTCTGTCTTCGCTATAGCGTCGCTACAGCGAGCAACTCCCTGGTCTCTATATGTAATGTCGCACTCGCTATAGCTAGGAACATACTCGCTACGGCGAAGAGGCATTCTCGCTACGGCGAAGAGGCATTCTCGCTATGGCGGTTCCATATCTCGCTATGGCGAGAAGACTTAGAAAATTCTCAACTCTTCGAAAATTTTCCAGCTTCTCTTTTCCTTTCCTATTTCTCATTTCTTTTCTATTTTCTTTTCTTTTCTTTTTTCTAGGTTGTTACAAGGCCAAACCAGTTTCTACTCCATTTGCAAGCCACTTCAAGTCTCATGTATGACATGGTGTGCATTAGGCTAGACTTGGCCCATGCTATGAATGTGATTAGTAGGTTCATGGCCAATCTAAGGAAGGAACACTAGCAAGCAGTCAAATGAGTGCTTCGATATCTTAGAGGTACGTATGAACTCGGGAGTTGTTATAGTACAATTTATGTGACTGATTTTGTAAACATGGATCATGCAGATGGCCTAGATGATAAAAAGTTTGTCATAAGATATGTTTAGGTTGTGTTATTAGTTGGAGGTTCATTCTTCAAAGTGTGATTGCATTGTCTACCACAGAAGCAAAACACATGGCGATTATGTCAACAACAAAGTAGGCCTTGTGATTAAAGGTGTTGGCTGCTAAGATGTGTTCAACAAAGGAGCACCAGTAACTACTTTGTGACAATTAGAGTACCATTGACTTGTCAAAGAATCATGTGTATCATAATTGGACAAAACACATTGCGGTGAGATTTCATAAAATTTGAAAAGCTAGTTGCTTCAAGTATGATCCTATTAGAGAAGGTACCTACGTCAAGTAATGTAGTAGACATGTTGACAAAGGTGCTACCATTGGGGAAGTTCAAACATTGTTTGGACTTACTCCAAAATGCTTGCTTGTTTACCAAAGATCAAGGCTTTAAGTGGAGGTGCTAAATCTCCAAAGTCAATCTTCAAAGGAAGAATCTTTTTGCTAATAACCCAATAAACAAGTCTAGTGCCATGGTGCTAGCTCCTTGGTACAAAACTAAGGGGCAAAGCACCATGTTGCTCAATAACCAAGGCCATGACACTCGACAACTATTTTTAAGGAGTTTCATATTTAAGTTGTATTTTGATTTGGGAAAATTTCCTTAGAGTTCCTATTATGTAAAGGTGGGAATTTATGTGATACTAAGGTCCCAATATATGAGCGAAACCTAGGGTGATTGAGAACAAGAAAAAAATTTAGATGCAAAAAGGAGGGTATTAGAGGTTCTCTTCTAATTCTCAAAATCTCAATAGCAAAAGATTGCCATCAGTGTAGATGTAGGCACAACTGACTTAACCATGATAACTCCTATGTCTTGTTTGCATTTTTTTCTCTACCCTTTTACTTGATTGGTTGTATGTGTGTGGGTGCTTGGTTGATTATTTATCTTGTTTGTTTGAACTTGGGCGTACAAGTTATGACACATCTCACATGTGAGCATACATTCCCAACACACCACAACCCCTTAGAGCTCGTTTGGTACGAGAGATTAGGTTTTGATGGAATGGGAATGGGAAATGGAATGGGAATGAAAATAAATCTTGTACCCCATAGTTATGTGTTGGTATGATGGAAAAAGAAATAAGAATTTTTTTACTTTTTTTTATATTTAGTTAGATGAAAATGACATAAAAATAAAATGAGAAGAGAATTAAAAGATTAAAATATTTTTAATAATTATAAAATATAATAAAATATTTTATTTTTAATTATCAATAATAATAAAAAATAATAAAATAACATGTTAATTTAAAAATTTATTTTTAATTTACTTTTAATAGAAAAAAAATATTTGAAGAAGAATAAAATAATTTTAAATTTTTTTCTCATATTCAGTAAAGTTTTCCCCTACTCAATAAAGTTTTCTCCTACTGCAAAACAAAGGAATGGACTCTCCCATGTTAGTGGGAATGTTGTCTCCCAGGAAAGAGGTCTCCTGCCTACCAAACAGACTTTTCCTTCAATCCCACTCCCTTTCCCTCTCCATTGCTCAACTCTCCCGCAAACCAAACGAGTCCTTAGTGTTAGCAAGCTACGTAGTTCCATCCATTTCTCAACGTTTTGGAGTATTGCTCTGAACAAATATACCCATACATATTCCTAGCCACCTACTATCACATTTGAGAAGTTAGTGCAAAAATTGGAATGGACTGATTCAAGGATCTTAAGTGATGCTTCCCACAGGGTGAAATATATTGTATTCTTTTTCCCTTGATCAAAGTCTATCCCACAAGGTTTTTCTTAACAAAGTTTTTAATGGGGTAGATCTCATACAAGGAACAAGGAACACTTTTTCCTTTACTAAGATTCTTTCACTAAATTTTTTTTTAGTAGAGTTTTCATGAGACATATTCCTAATGGACATTCAAGGGAGTGTTATAAACAAAGTCAATATAGATGATCAGGAGATATCGAAACTCCCAATGATATCAATCCCATTTAAACCCTTTATCAATTCTCTTTATATTGTATTGTTGCAATTGTTGTAATTTTATGCGATCACAGTCTATAGATATGGGTAGATTCCACATGGATGAATACATACAAGCAAACAGGAACCTCTCCCACATTGCTTTCCATCCTCTGTTTCATAGTTGTTTGTTATTCGTGTCGCATTACTTATTTATCTCACAAAAATCTTATTATAATAAGTGTGGTTTGAAAAATCAAAGATGTGAGAACTTTATCTCAATTCTAAATAGAAAGCACCTCTTAACTGGGAATGATCAAATTATATGTCCGATGTAGGTCCCATGAGTACCCACAAAATTTATCTGTTTATATATGAATATATGAATGAAAATGGGTCTAGGATCAAGTCTTGGATCACTCCATTTTAAGTCCCAAATCGCCTTCGGGACGGTGCGAGTGTGCGGAAGCTAGAAGCTTCTCTCCTTCCACACGTAAGTCGCGCATTTCTTTGACTAAGATATTTTAGGTTTACGGTTTTTTACGTTCTATAATTGAGTTGCTTTATTTTATTTTGTTCTTTGTTTTATTATGATATTATAAGTAACTAATTCATGTCACATTTTTAGGAGGCTTTAGAGATTGCCAGTACAGGCTAACCTGTACAGCTTCGAATTTGACAAATATTTCAATAAATTTTTAATTGTAATATTTATGTACCAATTATTATGAGATTCAAACATAAAATTAGAAACTAAACAATTTCAAATTATGTTAATTGTAGGAGACAATTTTTTTTGGTATCATATAAGAAATATTTTGGGCAAAAATTCAACATGAGAAAAAATTATTCCTTTTATATTTTTTTTTAAATAAATGAATCTACGTCTGAAGAATTAGAAATACAATTGAAAATGAAATGTAAAATTGAATTTATCATCCGTTAAAAGTATTAACTTAGTGATAGGTAAAACGATTTCTCCACATCCAGGGATAGGACTATATTACCTGACTCATTCCTTACTAATCCCTATTCTTAACATTAAGGCACTTTAATTTTCTTATACTAACTTTCTACTTTTCTTTCTTTTTTTTTTTTAAAAAGCCTTTTCCTATTTTTCTGCATCAACTGTAATTAAAAGAGATAGATAACGATGGCCGAGAGAAGCCATTCTTTATATATTTACATTTATAGATCAATTACAAAAGTAACATTCATTCTATGTACATTATGGACATTAATATAATAACCATTTCAAAATAATCAGGGGAAATTAATTGAGTCATCTCATCTGGGAACACCTTTTCAGCTCTCCTTTTTGATAGATATCCTTCTTAGACAAACTAAAAATTCCTGATTGCTCCTCAACCTTTTTGATGAGAAGCTTCATTAGTGGAACCTTTGATAGAGTTCTACAAGAACCCACCATGATCAGCTTTTTCTGCACAATTCACAAGCTTACTTACAAAAGACAAGTCCACATACATACAACAAAAATACATTTGAGAAAAAAAAAAAAAAAAGACAAGTGCATAAACATACAACAAAGATACATTCTTGAAAAAAAATACAAACATACTTAAATATTAGCTTTAGTTTTCTTGGTTTTTCTCAGAACAAAATTTGGCCAAAACCAATCCCATCTAGTGAAGGTCCACTCTAATTCTTATAAAGGAGCTTATATATCAGACTGCTATATTGTTTCTGTCTTTCTGTAGAAATCTAAGTACAATTTCCTCTTTTATATTTTTTGGCCAACATGTACAATTTCCTCATTAGTTTGGTGACAGATGACTAGGGTTCAGATTTGCCTGTTATCACAAGTTTACCACGCCCAAAAGTTTCTAAAACTTCAGTGTAGTCTTTCCAAGTATTAATACAAAATTTAAAATTAAAAAAAGGATAAAATAAGCTTAAGAAATTTAGTTCAAAATTCATTGAAAAAGTTCTCTATGAAAAGAATTCTTCTCATTACAATTGATAAGATGATTAATTTGAAAAAAAATGAAGCACACTTTTATCTAATTGTAGGTTTTATAGCACAAAGCATAAACTACCTTGCCGCGTGTCAAAGCCACATTTATCCTGTGCCAGTCTCCAAGCAGAGAAGAAGCACAGCCTGATGGATTTTCACTAGACCTCACAAAAGATACTAATATGCAGTCCTTATCTCTACCCTGGAGAGAAAAAACAGATGGATGACTCTAAATTTCTATAAAATATAAATATTCAATAAAAAAAGAAAAGGCAGAAACAACTTAGTCATGCCTAACATAAGTAAAATGCTAAACAATGTGCGCTTAATTGTATATGAGAATTAATCATGTAAAACGGTAGAGTAATGCATACTAACAAGTCTTAACACATGCTTAAGACGGACCTGGTATTTGTCAATGGTATGTATCTCCAATGATGTCATGCAAGCAGCATGTCGGATGAGGTTTGCTTGGGAATTGTAGGGGGTAATAATGCCAATATGTTCTCCTTCAATTCCATTTTTTATCAATTCCTCTGCAATCTACATTACAAACAGAATAAACAATTATTTGCAGCAAGCCAGATGCTTGAATTATGAATAAATCTATCATCTTGAGAAACATACCACAGCAATTATGTGAGCTTCAACAGGGTTATTTATAATCTTTTGTTCTCTCGCCTCTAAAGCAGGCAGTTTATCTAAGTTGAGAAAACAAATATTTAGGTAAGTTATCCCCTCCCCAACGACCATGAGGATAAAATGATTAAAGATGGAACATAATCTTTACAAACCAGTATTGATAAAGATCACCGGCCTGCCTGGATTCAAAACCTGCATATTACAAAAATAAATAAGATTCATATTCTAATTTAGATATAAATTTTACATCCTTATAAATATAGTTAATTGTGTAGGTGAAGTTCCCTTGTTGGAGAAAATTGTTCCGGTGACTTCAAGTTCACATGAAACTGAAAATTTTCTAACCCATGTAAAAGGCAATAAATACAAAACAAAGCTTTGTGCAATGTAAAGATAGAAGAAGGATATTTTATATGGGATCTTTAACTTGCTTAGCCAAGCATCTTATGTGTCTATTTATGATGATAAATTAGGTTAAATACAAAAGGTAGTACAAAATTACAGATAGTACAAGCCCATCGAACTAATGGTCAACACAGTTATTTTAATCTAATTGTTACACACATGATTCTAACTCTCATCCTAAAGTCGAAGATTATTCAAACTTCACACTATTACAAAGAAAATACAATTGAGGAAAAAAAAAAGGCATATCAAGACTTGGATCTTTCAAAACTATACAAAGCATCACATTTCACGTGGTCACCTAATTGCAATTGCAGTTGCGATTTAAATACTTCAGCAATTTATACTTTCTCTAACGATGCCCTCAATAGACAAACAGCTTCCAAAATTCTTTAATATGCTTCATATGAGCAGTCCTTTCGACGTTAACATAATGGCATAATTCTCAGAATTCTTTGACCTGCTTCCCTTGATTGGCCCCTTCGACATACTTCTAGCTACTCTCCACTTCGTGGGTTGCACACCACAGCAACCAACAAGAAAATTTTAGTGCTTAAATCTTCAATTTGCTCTCTTCTTTTTTTTTTAAACCTTTTTTCAACATCCAAGGTTCCAAATCTCACATCACCATATTCAAAATAAGAAACTATTAAAAAGGAAAGCAAAAACAATAAAAACAACCAAGATCAAAATATTTACAAGAAAAGCTAGGGCAAAACCAAAAACACCATAAGTATCACGACCCATTCTAAACTAAGCCCAGTAACAATGTTAGGAAGGCCAGTTGGCCTCTTTTGGTCATGCCATGGCCTATGTGCCTTCACGCACCAGTGTGTAGGATGACAATAGATGTTAAGAATTGGAGCGTGGAGAAGATTTCGGAGACACCATTGCCGGGGATGCACCAAACTCAGGGTTTTGATTCTAATGAGTGTCATTGTTTTTAAAAGAACTCATTGGAAAATTTTTCCAGTCATCGAAAAAAATTTCAGTCACTGGAAAGAGGTCAAAAACGGATATTACAGATATTCTAGAGAAACAGAGGGCTACAGCTCCCTTACAGAAGTGGTAGAAGCTTCGACCCTGAAAAACAAAATGGAATAAGAATATTCTAAATGGGATCGTTGACTTAGACGTAGTCAGACCATATGCATATTAATAATTATAAATTAGGTTAAGTACAAGCCCACTGATTATCAATATACTTATTTTAACTTGGCCATCACTTACACACTATTCTAACATGCAACAAAATGGAAAGAAAATTTAAAAGACATCTAAGAGTAATACTATGCATAGTTAATAGAGTAGCAACATATGTCCTGAGAATTTGTGCCTATTTGGCCTTAACAATCCTTTGGTATCAATTTCAAATTGATAAAAAGAACGACCATTCCACAACTTTCCACATCTACTCATAAGTATATTGCATTGGCAAAAACCTTCCTATGAACACCGATACAAAAATGTCACCCTCACAAAAGGATTTCTCTTCAATCAAGTGTTCCCTCCACTGAAAGAAAGGATCAAGGAAGAAAAAAGGAGGACAAGTTAGTTAAAAGACCTGTGGACCAAAAGAAAGGGGAGGTTGTTATTTTGGGATGGAGCCGTATGACACATTGTGTCACGTGTGGTTCTCATATCATAACAAGAAATGCCAAACACAAGCCCATTTCAGAGAGTTTTAGTGTCAAAGCCAACTCATGTAGTCTCCTAGCCATGTTGAATTTCCTATGCAAACCCTTCATTTTGGGAAAATATATTGTTGCATTCACTTCATTATGACTAGCTTCTCCTTACCACCATTAGCCAGTTTATGCTGTTTTAGACAAGCATGAGACAATCAGAATTTCAGTCATATGATGTATCTCAAGACAACAACTCTGCCAATGAATTTCATGAGTTTGTATTTGCACACACGGTAGCCAGTACACATGCAAAAACGATTAACAGAAGCAAAATATGGGGAAAATATTATAAAATGAAAAATAAAAGATGGATCAGCATGGGAAAAAATGCCGAATTAATCAGACATA
>JAIUCV010002544.1:0-45081 GCA_026724425.1 Erythrophleum ivorense
GCTAAGCTAGCTCACTTTCTTTGTGGGTCACGACTTCAAGGTCTTTAGTTAATGACCCGTAAGCGAAGGTCGCTTTCAATCAAAAGAAGCCGGTTTCTTTGGTAGGCCAACAAGGCAAGGCCCTGAAAAGCAAAGATTTTAGATGAGAGAGAGGGCAGAGGCAAAGCAGGCACATCAAAAAGTTGATTCGGTTAGTTAAAAGTCTGAGGATGACCTGTTGACTATCTTGTTAGTCTGTAGGTAGAATACCGAAAATCTTTCATGATGAGCGTCAAAGACTCAAAAGCTCACGCACGATCTACTGATGAAATAGCATAATCGCGTTCAGGGACAGGCTTTCTCCCCAAAGCATACTTTTGCTTGCTCGGCATAGCACAAGCTGATCACACTGTGACTTCGAGCACTTCGGAGGAAGCGCGGTTAACAAATTCCTCAGCGCTTAAAGCAAGATTCGGAACTTTAGTTTAGTTAGAGTCCTCGTTTCATCCGCCCCTTTATCTTTCGACAGATGGTCTTGGTCTGTGTTGGTGGTATCATGAGCTTAGCTAGGCAGAGGGCAGTATGCCGGGCCATCGAAAGGGCGAAAGCGTGGAAGAGAGGGGGAGTCCTTGCCATGAGCTCATTTATCCAATCATCCAGCAGCCAAGATCAGATATCGAGATTGAAAGCCTTCCTTTCCAGATCAAGGCAAGGGTATCTTTTTCTGATGCGGATTCCTCTCCCACTTCTTTGCTTTAAAGCGATATATATAGAGTATTTCAGTCTTTCTGTGCATAGTTTAAGAGAAAATAGTAAGAAAATATAATACAATAGTCCTCTAATGAGAATCAGAGTTCAAACCTTGGGCTTGGCTTTCCCATCCTGTTATATATATAAATTTTTAATCTCTGTAATTTCGAATTGCTATCGTGTCTTGTTTGACTTTTGATTCAGACTTAACTGTCCGTTCACTATTGAAACTTCAAAGACATAGAGCCAGAGACTGGCAATGATTCGAACTTCACCTGCTTTTCATCGTAAGATGATGAGAGCGAGGTAAAATAACGTAGAAAGAGAGAAAGTCTGTCTTCCCGACTATCGCAGTTAGGTTGCCAATTATTTGGTAAGGAGACCTGAGTGAGAGGCTTGCTCTCAACTCTAGCGACTGGTGCTGGTCTTGCTGTTTTCAATAAGCCTACAAGGTACTAATAATGATGATGCATCTGCTTGTACAAGATAGAAGCATTAAGCGACACGTTATTAGTGCCCTCGTGGCCGATTTGAGGACTGCAATGCCTCACGTCTAGAAAAGAGCATTCCCGTGCGACTCGCTTCTAACTTGATTTAGGCGTTAGGGAGCAGACAAAGAAGGAATGTCGGTTCCTAGTGCTCATTGAGCCGGTACGGGGTTGCCAATGTTGCGTATGATTTGTAGACTTTCTACATCTCATCCAATTGTCACAGGTTCTAACTTGCGTCACAGGTTACGACCTGAGCATTGGCAGTTATACTGACCACATTTGTAACCACCTGTGATCAGCACTCTTGTGAGGCTTGCTGATGAGTTCCAACTTAATGAGGAGCCTTGAATACCATTGCTCCCGTTGGGCTTATCTCCAATCCTCGCAAGTGACCCGGACTTCGGTGCTGGTCCTCGTAGTCTTACCTGTAATCGAGGTCGGCTTCCACTGTAGTGAAATCTGGAGGGCGCACTTGTTCTGCTTTGATGTCTCATTGTAGGACTCTTGCCTTCAAAGGTGGGGGCGGGCGCCTTGGAGATGGAAAATCTCTCCAAGACACCTTATCTACTGACCATATTGTCTGTCAATCGTTGCAGTCATCAATACAGTTGGCAGTTGTAAACTGCAGCTGTGCTTGGTGTTTTGCCTATTCACTTATGGGTGGAATGCAGTCGTACTGGACCAGGCCTTGATGAGATACTTATTGCTGCTGCTAGTGGAAAGGTAGCTAGTAGTGAAGTGATGAGTTATCATCTTTGGTTCTCGGTTTAGCCACGACTGGATTAGCCAGTCTCGTAAGTCAGCGCCCAACCGGGCACTCCCGCGAAAGCGGTCTGCAGGTGTGCAAAGCTGCCTACGATAACGTATTGTGAGTTAGTTGAACTCTCCAGTCTTTGGCATCATGTAGATTAGAGTGCGCACACAGGGTAAGCACTGCTGAGGCTAGCTAATATCGTACCTCGGTTTGCTATTAACGATTTTCTCTGTTTGTGCTTATGCTGTGCGCTTCACGCTCTGCTAGCATAGAGTCGTTGTCTAACCTCCTTGGAGAGAGTGATTCTCTCTTACCGCTTATTAGAACATAGGAGAAAAGCACTATGCTGGCGTCATGAGTGGTAACACAATCATACACATTCTGACCTGAAAACTCCTTCTAAGCCCGGCCTTAAGAACGAAATTGAATTGCGTATGTGATGCTCGAGAGATAGGGAGAGCGTCTTCAAACCTTAGCACTAGGCTAATTCAAACAAAGCTTACAGACAACAGAAACAGAAACGGCATTACCTAGGTTGAGCTCAATTTCTTAGCGGCTAAATACACGATCACGATCAGGCCTATTTGACTAAGGTTATCAGATCTCGACTGTACAGGAGAGGCGCGATACAGAGCAAATAGGAGCGAGAGGGTTGACTCGAGTGAAAGAAAGGAGAGGTATGGAATTACTCGACTGAAAAGGAGAGGATGGAGACGATCAGAACGTAAATCCTGATTATTGAACCAGTTCAAGCTACAAACATAGTAACCTAAAGCTTAGAAAGAGCGTCTCCTTCCCTGCCAACAAAGTCTATTTTATTGTAACTAACTGAGTCTTGAAACTAAAGGCTTCAACCGATGTCTTCACACTCCATTACCTTCTGTCAAGACTATTCCAGCGCTTTAGCTTGCTATGGAAAAGCATAGAGAAATGCTGTTCCTACACTGATTACCGTTCGTGACCGGCTATCTTCAAACCTCTCCTTTACGAGTTGCGTATAGTGACTCGACCAACGGGCAATCTATCTTTCTAAGTTCTTAGCTCGAGTGATTGAATACCTTCTTTTCCTTTCGTTCTGGCTTTCAGAGTGAGTTGCTTCCTCTTGCTTCTTTGGTCGAGTGGCTTCCTCTTGCTATCAGAGCTAAATAGAGATGGACTCTACTTCCCGGGTAAGAAAATAGATGCCTGAAAGAGGTTCTTCTAAAGTTCATTCCTTCTTTCTTCTTTACGCTTTTAAGTTTACTTATCGGGAAATATACTACAAATCACTAGTATGGCTATCGAAATCATAATAATCCTATTGTTGTACATTAATAGGAGGAAGAAGATTTCCTTTCAAGGAAATGGGATTCGTATTCTTAACCTAAGGATACCGACTTGAAGCCTGAAAAGAATAAGCTTGTATTCGATCTCTTTATCCGTCCCTGGATCACGCACAGGCGCATGTAAACTAAAACAAAGGACCTAAGTACAGTTTCACCGCAGTTTGTTGAACGCGCACCATCCCTTGCCCGTGAAAAGCGCTTTTTCTGCTATGAATGAAAGCCCTCTCTCTTAATCTTAATAAATTACGACTTGTGGCCAATGTGGCATTCGTAAGACCGCCCCTTTTCAATACTTCTGGTTGGATTCGCATCACATATAGAGAAGCCATAAAGAAACTATTTGACACAAGCCGTTCCTACGATTCCTGCTTTCTTCCTTACCTTAAGAGGCAAGCGATTTCATACCTTATTTTATTAGTACTTAGTGATCCGGCTTTCATGCGTAAGTGAAGTCGACACTTGAATAAAAGAAAGATCAGTCTCCACCTGATCCGCCATATCCCTACGGATAATCATAGCTTACAAGATCGATTTCTTTCTCTTACGTGCCAGTACAAGAGTAAGGATATACGAGAGGTTGCCCAGCTACAAAACATAGTGACGATCTTGCTCGCTTGCTTCTTTTCATTCTATTCTAGCTTGCCTTCTTACATCTTCCGCAGCAAACCCCCTATAGTAAGTCGTTTCATAGTCTCCCAAAAGAAGTACTTTCGTGAACTGCACTTTGCCTATTTCATATCCTATATCCTAGGACTGGGCTAAAGGGCGAGTGAAGGTCTTCCCGAGAGAAGGAGGTGGTGTCTATGCAAGCACCTTTCCGAGTCCGTTCTGTAACTATAGTGGCCATGTTGAGTGAATCGTGGATCGAAAAGCCTCTACAATAAGAGCAGATCCACACCATAAGGCTAAACGAAGCTAAGTCAGGGCGGAGAAAGTCCTACACGCGAGTAGGACTCGGCGGACATTCTTCATATACATATATAAAGAGAAGTTGTGTCTTTTGCTTCTTTTAGGCCTCTTTCTCTAATCTACTCTTTCTTAGCTTAGTCAAAGAATTTTCTTTCATAAGGCTTCTGAAGATCAGGTATTGAGAAAGAGTTTGTGTTAGAATGTCGAGATTAGGTTAGTGTGAAGTCTACCTCAAAGTTCTGTCTTTCTTCATTCAAGATTCAAGTAAGTTAGTTGATCGAGGTTTGAAGACGCTCGACCAACGGGAGAGGAAGTGAGACCAATAGAGCTCTGTGTAGTCCGAAATGGTCTCGCGAAGCCGGTAATCCTTTGCCCTAATGATGAACATCGCTGATGGAGTCTTCAGGACCGCTCTTATAGAGAGAAAGTCGCGCGGTTACCGATCGATCTAGCCATGCTTTGTGCGAGCCGTATGCGGTGAGTCAGTCGAAGGAGCGGAATTTCTGCCGGCCTAGTTAAAAAATAGATTTTCATTGACCAAACCTGAATGGACTGCTCCTGCTCTTGGTCATAAAGGGAGTGAGTGCAAGCCCCCGTGGTTGTTAATCCCATAGCATAGGTCTAGAGCACGATCACTTGAAGAAGAACATACCACCGGTTGATTCACTTGTCTGATTCGGTATGTAGGCACAGAGAGAGTGTTCCAGCTTGAGCCAAGAAAGTCTCACCATTCTATGTAGTACATCCACAACTTCTCAGCTCTTTCATTGCAACTCACCACCCAACAACGGCCACCCTCCCTAGGTGTAAGATAATAGGGCTTGATGCCTAGCGGCTTCCTTTTACGGGTTGTCTACCGATCTCACTGGTTCACTCCCTTGAGGAATGTTCCTCGAGTCGTGATGCTTTGATTGTCGTCTTTCGAATTAAGGATTTGTCTGGCTGGTGTTCAGCCAATGGCTTTTGTCTTCGGGTGCCTCGCCTTTAAGGCTTCGTTCCACTCCTCTTCTGTCACTCTCATCTTTCTCATGAGAGAGATTTCCTGAACGGATTGTTAGTTCTTAACATCCTGTCTCCCCTCCACCAACCATAGTGTGAGCTGCTCCGAAGAGCAAGTTCTATTCTTCCTCGGCAGGCTTTTTTTTTATTAAGAAGCAGAGTTCGGAACAGCTCTTCCTATTCTTTTCCTATTACCAGCCTACCCCAGCCCAGATAGGCTTGAGATATATACTTCTAAAATAGTTCATCAGTGAAGTCGAAGATGAAGGGAGAAATGAGTAATTCGATCTCCTCTTTCAGGGGTAATCAAGCTCAGCTTAGTCTCTGTCCCTCTTTACTTAGCAACTTGTTATAGCTAGAGTTTTGGGCAGTTTGTTAGGAGTTTTTGTTAGCTACTTCAGTAGTCAATTCCTTCTTTGAAAGATGTTTGCTTAGTCCCGCGAAGTAGGGTGCGCAGATATAGGCTTCTCTTAGATTTCATCCTTCTCGTAGACCTTTGAGAAAGAGGCATTCAAAGAACTTCCATAGAGGAGAAAGACGCTGCGTTTGCCCAGTTGAGTGGTTTAGCCTTCCGTCTTCTTTATCATGGGCATTGTTTTAGCTCTTGAGATTGGAATCTCTTCAGTCAGGAAGGAGGAATCAAAGAGAACAAGTAAACTTGGCCCCACAGTGTCCTCTAACAGGCTGGCCTATTCGTCAACTTGGCGTTAAGAACGCCTTTCTGCCTGGGAGATTCAAGGGCTGCTACGTATTGATTGAAGATAGAAAACCGGGACTTCGTTTAGTTGGTGCCGAATCTCTTTCTTTGACTGGGTTGGTAGTGCAGCAGTGCTGCGATGCTTCTTTATGGATCACAGTTCTTCGTGAAGCGGCATACCTTGATATAATTCCTTTGGATCCTTGCCCGTAACCTGTTCTCGGTGCGGACGCGGACAAATTGCTTTCAATTGCAAATGGATCGGCAGAAATAGGTCGTTCTACCGTCCAAAGGAAGAAGGTAGTGTAGCTTGCGGCTCGTGAAGCTGATGATATCCTAGCATTTTTAATTCCTAATGATGGGAAAGAGAACACAGCCTTTCTAGTACCTGAGATACATGCTGATTCAATCAGTCGTGGATTCTTTATTGACTCCGTTCGTAACGCGTTGATCTCGAAATAGAAGTCGTGTGAATGGATTGGTTGTTTTTGGTGCGCTAGTTTCATAGTGTAAATGCTGCTTCATCCTTTTCTCTACCCACTACAGGTGGCGTGAAGGAACATGTCCCTGTACCAATAACATTCTTTAATTAGCTTGCGTAGAGCTGCTTTCTCAAAAGTTACACTATCTTTCTAGATAATAGTTGGGAGTTCTCCAAAAGCATGAACTTATGGGGCTAGGCTATTAGTTGTTTTGGTTCTTTCTGCTTGGTAGATGAGCTCAGTGTCGTGCTTTAGCCGAGCCGTTTCAGTAGGTTCCACAATTGAGCTATTAGGTGATGCCTCCCTCCTATTCCTAAGTAAGGGGGAGTTCCGCACAAGAGAAGAGGCACATAAAACCTTACCAAGTACTGATCGATGCCAAGTCGAATAAAGTGATCACTAGTTAGCGAAGCTACTAAGAACCGATCGGCTGCTCTTTCTGCGATGAAACCCGTCGTAGCAACAGAGGAAGAACTAGTACTATACCCATTATCTATATCTATTCCCCCTCTCCATTGAATGAAATGACGTAGATAGAGAAAGAAGCTTCCAATGAACCACTTCCCTATTCAATTTTCCCATCCCCAACATGCTAAGGGGAGGCTCGAAAGAGATTCTTTATGAAAACCGGGCGTGACCATGACAAACAATCAATTCCCATGGATCCGAACCAACGAAGCAGCCAGTAACTGCAGTCTAACCAGGTTAGCCCCACTTCACTGCTGCTCGCCTCATTCGATTCCGCAAAGAACCAACCTGTCTAACTAACTGGAGACCCTTTTCTCGACCATTGACCAGGTGGGAGTCAACTCCATCCTTGTTGGACCTCCTATAGCGGGGCATCATCTCGCGAGTTTACACTCTCTTGTGTGTCTCACATCGAGGTGGATGGTTGGCCGTACGCGGGAGTAGGCTGAGGTTGACTGTATACACGAGTAGGGGGTTGAACATAGGCCAACAAGGTCAGCCTAACCAAGGAAAGCTCATATATCGAAGTAGCTGAGTTCTGTAACGAACAAGCAACTCCTTGAGCTAGTTAGTGAAAGCCGACTCCTTTCTAGTGTAGCTATAGAGGGAGAAGTCAAGCAATTAGATCCAATGCAATGGCGTTAGATAGATGCCTTTCGACTGGAAATGGAGATATAGCTCGAATAAAACCAGAACATTCATTCCCCAACGAGTGGATCTGAAGGCACGAAAGGAGGACCTGGGCACAAAGGGGTGGGGAGAAAGACCAGAACTTCACTCTGCCTCTTCTGAATATCTAGTTCCGTACCGTCAGGTCCCGTTTCCGCTCCTAGCGAGCTAACATCATAAAATGAACTTAAAAACTCTCCTGCTATTCATTCCTCCGCTTGCCAATAACCTCCATTCGAAGCCCAGCCGGGAAGGCAAAACAATGATTTCCCTGCCTGTAAATGCATCTAAGGAACCCCCTGAGCTCTCCTGCTTCTGCTAGCCCATCTATTGATAGAAAGTACAAGCCTGCAAAGCCCTTCCTAGCAATAGTGGTCGAAGCCATCTCTTACCTATTCCTTTTCCAGTGCCATGCGAGGAAGCTACGAAGCAGCATCTGAACCTCCCTGCCCGGGAGGCTCCCATCACTAGCTCCATATAGGCCCCATAGAACCATCCGATCTAGAGCGAGCCTCAAAGCAAGATCTTTCTCCTACCTTTGCCTTTGGGATGCTAGCTATGCTTCTCACGGCCCTCGAACTATCAGGACGGACTGGCATGAACTAAATGTGGGTGTACTTTTGCTCTAGTTATCTGTATATATAATATTTTTATCTGTGTTATTTATGTTTGTTTTTTTTGGGTGGATCATCTTTGTCTTTGCTGTGCTTATTCATCAGTTCTTTGTCTTTGCTGGGCTCCTTGAGTGGATCATCTAGGTATTTGCTGCGCTCCTTCGTCAGTTCTGCCGAGGACAGCATGAAAGAGTCTCAAAGCCTTTTCCGGACAAGATGGATATAATGTTTTAGCATACGTTCCGGGTCCCATCCCTGTCTTAGGGAATAGCCCAGACAGTGATAATATGCCAACCCCTCCGTCAATAGATCAGTAGAGATCAGCGAGTGGGGACTTTCTTGAATAAGGAGAAGGTAGAAAGACTTGGCCGGAACTACTTTTCCTAAGATCTTCTAGAGCTCGGATAGACCTCTTAGGAAATGCTTTCTTTGAAGTTTCTTCCCTCTCTTTTAGAGACTAAGGTGGAGTGGAGGAACTAGTCATAAAGAGTCAGTCAAGCACCCACGTTTCTCTTAGCCATATGTGCACGATCAGTAAAAGAAAAAGTAAGTCTTTGAAGACGAGGTTCGTTCCTTCAAAAGGTTTTATCAGAAATCCTACATGCCCGGGGGAAGGGGCAGAATGCCAACCAGTTCTCAATAATAAGGTGGTGAGATGCTTAGGAAAGATAGAATGGGAGTTTGATCTGCTACCGGCGGAAATCATCTCCTACCGCTAAAGGTCGGACATCAGTACCGCGGAGAAGCCCTGGTACGATGGAAGAATCTTCCTGAAGAAGATGCTTCTTGGGAACCTCTCGAATGGTTGCAGCAAACCTTCCATCAACTCGGTCTCGAGGACGAGCCCGGACTCGCAGAGGGGAGAATGTGACTATTCCGAATCTGTTGACTTTTTCCCGTACACTGCTAACGGAACTGTGGAAGGAAATGGTAACTAACCTCTTGACCGCACTCTTCGCAGCCTTGCTTGCAGGCTAGTGCTATTGCCTTCCTTGTTTGATGGAATTAACCTACATTTTCTTGTTCTGTATTTAATTGGATTTGACTGAGGCATTGGACAAGACGCACTGCTAGTCCTTGCTTCAGTAAGTCAGCCTGTCTCTTCTTCCCTGCTTTCCTTTCCTCTAGAAGAGACTCCTTAGACGAAATTTATCTCATAAGAGAAGAAAGCGTTTACGTATAAAAGGTTACGAGCATAATTGAACCGATGATTGACGGTCTGACCTTACAGGGCGTGACTCGTCGTCCTTAAAGCCCTAAGTTATTTATAGATCTCATCTAGCGTCCCAGCTATCTTTTTTCTCACACCGGCTTTCGAAGAATTCTTTTTACAGTGTGTTAAGCACACGTACACCGACACATTAGTTTGTGTCATTCTTTATCACAGGCACATGATTGGATAAGTCTTGCTGCCAGGATGCGACTAGAAAGAGGGTAGGGGAGTATATATTGAAATATAATAATAATAAATTATATATATTTAATGCGATACTTGAAAGATTTCGATTTTGTTAGTGTGAAGTCTACTGTACAATAGTGGAATTAAAAGAAAAAGAGCCCGGAGGTCTGAACATGAGAGACAGAGTATAGGATTGAGTAACCGTGCAATGGCAATGCTTTGGTCTTCAGGTCTCTCAGTGGAAGGATCGAAAGGTATGAACGAGCGAAGAAAGTGAAGCTTGATCCTGCTTTTGTGCATTTGTTCTTTGCAAGTAGCATCGAGAAGGCGTGGGCCCAGGAGCTCGTAGAGCCGGTAACCTGATCGCTCTAAGATGCTTCTTTCGAAGAACAGATGCAATAAAGTTTTGGAATCGAGATCAAGTAGGTGTGAAGTGAGCTTTAACAATATGTACTTTCTATAAAAGAATGAAAAGCATGATTTGAGATTAATTGAATTGACTAGATATCGAGCTTACCCAGTAGGTAGGGAAAGTTTGAAATATGATATATTTTATATGAAATATATAAAGAAATTATGCGATATGAAATATCCTAAAAAGGGGGAGTACTTTTTCATCCGTTGCTTGTTTTGCTTGCTTTACCCGAGGTGAAAGACTGCTTTTGCTTTATTCTATTTCACAGGCTCGATGAGATCAGTAAGACTCTTCTTTAAGAAGTCAAGGAGATGAGCAGATAGATTATGTACTTGGGGATATCTGCAAGTCAAATCCAATCCTTGGAATGTAGATTCAAAGGGTCGGATCCGCATTAGTCTAAGGTGCTTGTGCTCCTTTGCCTTTGAGTTGGACTTTACTTTAACACTTTCACAAAGGAGGTTTGTGGAGAAGTTGCTTGAGTTGCAGCTGCTTGACTAGTAGCCTGACCGTAACAACCGAAAGGCATAGACTAGACGGAGGAGCTCCCCTTATTACCGGGTTATGCGTTCAGAATGGAACTATGATTTCTAGATATGCTTTCGAGATCCCCTGCTGATGTGACCCCAGATCTCGAGAAGGGCCCGTTTAGGCCTTCTAAATGCGTTAAATGAGACTTCCTTTGTCCCACCGCCAACTAACACAACTTTCTTGAACTTTAAGGGGAAGCAGATCGATCCACGAGGTTTAGTGGTTCTCTTGACCTTAATTCAATAATATACCAATATCGGGTATCAACCGGCTAACTCTACGCATAAACGGCTGCTGTTAGAATAGCTACTCTTCGAGCAGGCATCCAGGATGATAGTGTTCCGACAACCAAGGCATGGCAGCTCGGGCAGTCATACGGCTAGCGAGATAGTTCAGTTTGATCACAGTCCGTGATGTGAGGGATAGCATCGAGAGTGGTATCGTAATGAGAAAGGCGGGGGTGTGAGCTAGACTGTCTCATGTCAAAGCGGATAGTCTTTTATGACTAGTAGACTAAAAAGGGGTGCTTGCTATGCATCTGCCCCGAAAGGATATGCCTACTATGGCAGGAAGGGGCTTGCGCACAAAACGGCTTTCAAAAGTCTTTTGGTAGGTGGGCTGCTTGCAAGGTGGAAATACAACACCACAACCAAAAAGGGTAGTCGCTTATGATGGTACGATCTGGTACCGGGGATCATAGTGCGTAGCCGGTAAGGAAGTGTTTATTAAGTTCGCAGTGAAAATGTTACTTGTGCCAGCAGTTCTCTTTCGTTTAGTTGGTGAAAGCTAAGGTGGAAGTTGGTGGGCGTATAAGTAGATAAGTAGAAGTGCAATCAAAATCATCATCTGCAATATCCACATCTTAATCAACAGACTAAGCAGCAGGTAAGGGGCGAGCACAAGATAGGTTGAAATGGTTTATTTTATTTGTAACAATCTTCATTCGAAAAGCCGAGAGAGAGTAACTAGGTCGAACTCGAAGACGCTCAATGGAATAAGCCATAAACAACCGGTGTGGCACCTGCGGTGAACCCGCCTGAGAATGCTTGTACTGGTAGGTGATCGGAGTGATATATACGATCAATCAGGTTGAGGAAAAACAAGCTATGAGCGGACACCAACAACCTTTTTAGGTGGAGAAGACTAGAAAGCAGCACGTACGGGTGTCTTTCATAGGGGTAGGAAGAGCAAAGTAGTAATCCCCGAGACGATTGGATTTTCTTATAGTGAGTATAAAGTAAAAGGTTCCATTAGCAGACCCCTTGTGAAGGGAAAATAATTCATCCTGTGGAGGGAGTGACGCGAGGCGATTATCATTGTTGAGGTCGACTGCCTGGGGTCGGGAAGGTATCGGTAGTCAGGTGGGTAGGCAGTCGACGAGGCGACCAGCAGAGGAAGCTACTTCTAAGAAGATACGAGCGCTACGTGAGAAGCTCGAAACAGTATAAATGGTTGTTTGATCATCAGCTGTCTAAGTAGTTGTGGATGGTTGGTCCTGTCTCAGTAGATGTTAAAGTTGGTGGGCAAACTCGATACTCGATTCTATGCGAATGTTGATTTATCTATTATTATAATACCTTAGTTACCAAAAACCTTTCTTTAGGAAGATAGGGAAACAGGCGATCGGCAGTGAGGCTTCCAGCTATACTCATGAGTCATAAGTGCTGTAATAAGTCTCGAAAAGAAGCTATCTTTGTAGTTGAATTATTCCTTTAGATAGCTAGGTAAATGCCTGACTGAGTCTAGTCTGGTAAATAAAACTCTGATTGCCTGTTAGATCTATCCTTCATTTAGTCAGGCTTTTAACTTGTAATAGGTATCATTATTCTTAGCGTCCTTACTTTGATCTTCTTTCTTCCCTTGCATCTATCTATCAGACAATCTTCTTGTTTTCTGATTGTCTTCTCCCTGCTATCTTTCTATCATTAAATAGAGGTCTTAGCTCCCCTTAGTTGTAGCTCTTTATCCTGCCTTTAGGATGTTACTTATGAGTGGTAGTAGTTGGAGTTGCTAGTAGGAAGGCAATGGAACTGTCTTATCTTTTGAGGTAGGAGAGCGGGCAAGAAAAGGGATTTCGTATTCGTATATAGGTTTGTACTTGTTTCCTTGGAACGGGAAGGCTTTCTTTCCAGGGTCAGTCTGCCTGACCTAGAATGTTTCATTTGATGTTTCGCTTGTCGAGTCAAGAGAATAGTAGTTTACTGTTCCAGAATTACCCGCGGAACGGTACGAGGCCAATGAAAGACCTGGTCTTGGATAGGCAGTATCCCTACCCGAGTGCAAACCAGAAGCTATAGCCCCCGACAAGGAAGGCAGAGTTATCTAAAACAGAGGTAGTGGTCAGGTCGTTTAGAGCATACTTCCCGGATGATAGGAAAAGGACTCCGGTTTGACAAAGCAAAGCCAACTGGGTAAGCCAAGTCCGCTGAATCGAGGTACGGTGATGGGTTTGATGAACCTGGGCGGCGGACGAAGAAGGAGCTAGCAGTACCGCGCGTCATACACCGATACTTCTACCGCGCCAGAGCTAAAGGAGGCACGCGCATATCACTCGCACTCCACGAGTGGATTAGTTGAGTGGCTAGACTGAGACTTGAGATGAATCACTTTTCTAAATCTAAAGAAAGTAGCAAAAATCATAAGAGAAGCAAGATCGTAGCGGAGTAAAGTCTTGCTTCCCCTTTCCTCTATCTAAGTCAGAGGGCTTATAGGCAGTAACTAATCGCTAAGAAGCTATTGGCTATATGCTTAACACATGTGTGTCGAATGATTTACAAGTCTTTTCTATTCGGTACTCAGTGAGTGTTCTCAAGAGGGGCTCGGGTATATCCTTGACCTGGGCTGTCACTGTGCATCTTTCTTTTTCCCATGCCTTTTAGGACTGGTGCTAGGAGAAGCAAGCCAGCTAAGCAACTAATCAAGTAAGCTTCAGTCCAAGGGGATATTCTAAAGGGTCAGGGAAGTTCAAAGGCTAGAGTAAGCAAGGTTCTTTCTCCCACGGGGAAGGTTTTCTTTTAAGCCAGTAGTAAGTAAGCCTATGAGCCTTGGAGGAGTAGGGAAGGTGATTCAAAGCTAGCCCTGCGCTGACGAATAAGCTAAGTGCCCTGCCTTATAGGAAGAAGCTACCCCTTTGCAAACCCTGTAGCCCTGCCTTGTATCGTATCCGTAAGCCGCTAATCCAGCGCTCTAACCCGGAGTAGTAGTAGAACCAGTATCAAAGAAGCAAACCAGCCCACGAGCTAATCTGTAAGCTAGTGAGTCCCTCTTTTCTCCCCAGGGATATTATATCGTAAGTAAGGATATAGTAATCCCACGTGCTATCAAGTAAGGAAGTTCAAAGCAAGGTTTTAGAAGTAAGCAAGGTTAGATGAAAAGTCATTCCCTTAATTCCCTGGGGATTTTATTTCATATATATAGTAAGTAAGTTTAGATTAAGCCAACCTGCTAGTCCGAGCTAGAGAAAGAAAAAGAAGAAGGTAGGGTTGGCAAAGTAAACTTCCTTATGGATTAGCTGGTGAAAGAGTGGATTAGAGGTTTTAGCGTGGAATGACTTAGAATAGAACGAGCACCTACGACTAAGGGGAATGGAATGTCGACCACAGGGTGAGATGATCTTCTAATACGAGGGCGAGTGACTGGTCAAGTCATGAAACTTAGTCATTTTGATCAACATGGCTGCGGGTTTATGTGTTTGAACTGACTACGACCAAAGTCGTGGCTACTTCAACAAAAAGAAGGGCGACCCCCTATTCAAACCGAAAGAAGTACCTCACCTTACTTACGAAGAAGTAGTTGGAGCTGGGCTCCGAACTATGAGAGTTTGCTTTTGTTTTATGTTTCTAAGAGCGGTCTGATCCCTTATTTGATCAGACCGCTCCTGGTGTTCGAACTAGTCATTAATGGTCGGCTTCATTGGTATCCTTTCGGTATGCGTTGCGAACACTTTCATTTTTAGCGTCTCATCTTCTCTAGAGAAGCGAAACTCGAACGGATAGAGCAGATGGTCCAACTACATAACTTTTTCTTTTTCATTACTTCTATGGTCGTGCCTCGTGGCACGGCAGCACCCTTACTATTGAAATGGTTCGTCAGTAGAGATGTTCCCACAGGTGCCCCTTCTTCCAATGGTACTATAATTCCTATTCTTATCCCTTCATTCCCTCTTTTGGTCTATCTACATTCCAGGAAATTCATACGCTCCATGGACGGAGCAAAAATGGGAGTCTTAGTCAGAGCAAGCCGCCCTATTCTATTACCAGACATAATTGGGGGAAGCTCATCCGAAACTAGAGCTAGAAACGCCTCATTTAGTTTCGTTCCCGTTCTTCATTTCCTTCTTCTCGAATCCAAGGGGGACTTCTCATATTTCGAATCTTTCTGCGGTGTGCTCTGTTTACTATTCTTTCGTACTCTCTTCTCTTTACCACGCGATAGGTCAGCAAAGCGTGAGCGGGCGCGGAGAAGGAAACGCCAAACACTTCGGCCTAACCCTAACGGGAATGAGCAACGACGAAATGACAAGATGAGGTGCTCCGGGCACCCCCATTTAGAAAGAAGGGTCGAAGGTTTTGGGCCTGTAGCTTTCCCCGTCCCCCCTTCGTCGGGTGGTGCTTGTGTGTGGGGTGTGCCACCTGAAATCCTTGAAGCTCTCGCCTTACCAACGAGCCGACAGCTGATGGCTGTTGGTCACGACTACCACCAAAAAGCTCCAATGAAGATGAATATTTCACATGGAGGAGTGTGCATCTGTATGTTGGGTGTTCTTCTGTCGTGCGACCCGGCGGCTTATGTGCGACCTGTGGCCCACGCCTCCTATTTGTTCAGGGCGGGCGGCGTGAACTCTGATTCGATCCGGGTATTCAATCCCGCCGCTGAGATGCTCAGTTGACTCCTTAACCTTGATAGGAAGATGGCTTATTCAATAATTCGTGCATAAGGGTAAGGAACTTTGGATGAACTAATGCGAATGGGTGTAAGCCTCGCTGCTCGGAAACACCCAGTGCTGACCACACTGAGAGACACGAAAGCGCAGGTAACGCCAGTTGGCGAAGTGGCGTTAAGCATCCCTAGCGGTACGAAAAGAGAGGTCGTGATGATATCATCTACGTCCGTACCGCTCCTCGTGGAGTAGATCCCGCATCCAACCAAGTCTTTGACCAGGGAACGGGAGAATTCCCACTACCGCTGGAAGGCCAGCCGGGCCGTGAGCGCGGTGGGAACGGGCTTCCCAAAAAGCCAGCCCCGGGCCGGGGTCGGCATAGAATGAAGGGGACGGCCCTAATGTTGTGTTGGCAAAGCCAACTTCTTGGGTTGCGGGCGGAGAAGAGCGGACGTGGGGACTCGGACCGGGGCGCAGCGTAACTAAGAGAGCCATTCCATTTAGGGCGAGACAGAATGGGCGGGCACGAGCGGTCTGGTGTTCGAGCCAATTGGTCAGACGACGACTACTTCACTTATTAGATTAGTATTAGCCGCCTATCCCGAAAAAAAATGGGATGAAATAGAAAGAACGCGAAGCGCTAGCGCTATAGATCGGTTTTTTTTTGGGGGGGATTTGCTTCTTCACAAGCTTATCCCCGCCCCGACCGGCAGCTGCTGGGTCTCCCCATCTCTCCTAAACTTCCCCCGGTCTTCGGCCCGAGCTGTATGAGGCAGAAACTCGTCCCACGTACGGTTCGGAGGCCGAGCCCCACCCCAGCAGTAATGGTGCGGCTTAGGTCAACTAACACAAAGAAGATACAGTTCACTCAACGATTGCCTTTGGGTTCCGAACTCCATATGGGGAAGGAGCGTTGTTGTTTGCGAGGTCTCGATCATTTACATGGACCCACTTCTCATTCCATTTGTGGGAATTTGATGATATATAAACCGTCCCTAACGAACGATCGCCTCATGTTTGAGCATGATGAATCACTTCGTGCCGACCTGTTGCCAATAAACTTTCCGGCCTCATATGAGAATGGAAAACTGGAGCATTTTCTGCATCGGTGGATGAAGAATCGCGAACATAATAATTTCTGGTTGACCATGTTCCCAGAAAAAAGATACTTTCGAGAAACAACGAGCACGACTGAAGTGGCTATACATACAAATCCATTTACGGATATATATGCTTCGATTGGAACTGGAAGTTCCAGAACAGGCGGCTGGTATACCACCATAATGAAACTGCCTTTTATTTTTTTTATTCGGATAGGATTTATGTTGGCTTCGTCGGGAGGCTCGCGTAGTTTGTTACGTCAGCTCCAAAAGGATAAGGTGCGTTGGAATCGAGAAAGTTCCGTGGAATTCATAATTGCATAAAAGGAGTCTTCAACCCTCTCAATCAATAGAGGCTAGGATCGGACTAAGGAGAGAGACGGTTGAGTACGGAAGCGAAAGCGGAGATATAGGCTAGCTAAATGCCCAGTGAGAATACTTACATGAGTAAGGAGAAATCCGAATGACTAGTGGCCATAACTCATTAAGCAATCTTAACCTTTTTCGCTTAGCCTTTCCTCTTTCTACCGTTACGAGATGCAGTATCCTATTACGTCTTTGCACGGCTTTCGACCGGGACGGGAAGAGGTTTCCTCGTTGCATCTTTCCACACAGCATTGGTTCCGTCCCTTACCTTACCTTTATCGCCCGTCGGGCGTCAAGGTTCGCATTAGATCCTTATCTATCGTATTTTTGCCCCAACAAAAAGCCCAGAGCGGGGGGAAAGAATGCATTTCCGGAATCTAAATGTTGCCCCACCAAAAGACGAGAACCCAATGCCAATCGCTGATCTGTTAGTGGACAGAGCAGCTGGGCAAAAAATTCTGTCATTCATGGACGGTCACTTAGGGTATAACCATATTTTCATCTCCAAAGAGGACGAGGCAAAAACAGCGTTCCGTTGTCCGGGTGCTGTTGGACAGACGGACTATTCTGCTGGCAGGTGATGCCCTTCGGTCTGAATAACGCTAGAGTTACCTACCAGCGAGCAATGAACCCCATCTTCCATTACTTTATTGTAAACATCGTAGAGGTGGTGTATATTGACGATGTAGTTGTGAAGTCTTTCCCTGTAGAGAGGGTCATTTGTCTGATCTCAAGACAGTGTTTGAGCGCGAGAACACGGCTTGAAGATGAACCCGTAAAAATGTGCATTTGGCGTAACAGCAGGAAACTTCCTAAAGTTCTTAGTGCACAACAGAGGGGTTGAAATTGACAAGAAGAAATCCAGGGCAATCAAGGCCCTCAAGAAGCAAAAAGGAGTTGCGGCGCTTGATCGGACAGATCAATTTCCCCGGCGGTTCATCTCCAACTTTGCAGGTAAAATCCAGCCTTTCGCCCCACTGCTCAAGACAACAGAGGATGAAGAGTTTTTTTAGGACGAGAGCCATGCCCCAGTCTTGCAACGAATCAAGAATGACCTCTCTGAGGCACCAGTTCTAATACCTCCTAGGCCCGGAGAACCGCTACGGCTATACATATCATCAGCCTCAAACGAGTCGTTGGGAGCATTCTTATCGCAGAAGAACGGAGATGGTAATGAACAAGCAAGATATTATTTGAGCAGGGTCCTGCAAGGACCGGAGAAAAACTATTCCCCGGTCGAAAAGATGTGCCTATGTCTGTACCTTTGCTGCGGTCAAAGTCACTCTAATTTGCCAAGGCAGACCTTCATCATCGCTCGCACAACACAAGTCAAGCTTAGCCGCCTTCCCTTGAATTCTTCGGGTGGTCTGTGATCTTCCATGCACGGATTCAAAGCATAGAACCGAAACAGGTTACCGTACAGGTCTTCGATCTCTGACTCTATTCCTAGAGCTTTGGATGGACAAGTTGCCAAATGCTTTTAAAAGAGATACCTCAGATGGTGTACCACAAGCAAGAAGTCGGACTCCATTATCACGATAGTAACTTATAAGGGGTTCATACTCCTGCCAACGTTGCATTGGCCAATGCAACGTATATGACTTTAAGCTCTCACCATCAATCCTGACATAGAATAAAAGTTCAATAATGGAAACTCAAATCATATGAATCAAATTGGGATTCATATCATGCTCTCAAGCCCACGGGGTCCTTGTACCCCGTTTATGTGACACATGACATGTATAGGCATTCTGAAACCAACCGGTTGAGAGGTCCATCACTGATGGGACATGGTCCCAAAAAACTAACCGAGGTATCCACCTATTTTCTTAATGAATGTGAGCCATAAAAAGAGAAGCCCTGTGCTTTATTAGGCACAGTGCTAGAAGCAGCGAAGGCAGGAACCGCGCGAACAGCAGAGCAAGCAGCCCATGCGAGAGCGCGGTTATAGCGTTAAGGGAAGGGAGCGCGCTATTGCGTTGCGAGCTGCGGTGCGCTCTTTAGTATTGTGTGGCTTCTGAATTCATTCTTCTCAAAAGAATCGGTGGGTAGGTAAAGGTAAAGGCGAAATCTTTAACCGGAATCGTTGCCCGACCAGTAGTCGAGGATGGTGAGGAAGGATGAAGCAGAGGCTTTTCGTTTTAAAATCCAAGGAGAGACAAGAATGAATGATTTGAACCATTCATTAGGTTTATAGAGTAGAGTAAAACAAGCCAGCAAGCAAGACTGCGAAGAAAAGGTTCGCTCGGTACGGTACGATTGAGGAGGATGGCGCTATGGATAGACATCGCAGTCTGACTCTCTTTCCCTTGGCAGGATCATCTATCCCCCTATGGTTTATTCCTCTTCTTGCTAAACGCCCTTGGCTTAAAGTGGCAGTAAGCTTACCCACTCCGTTGTCTTAGCATGAATAATGTTGGATTCAGCCCCAAACCGGAATTAGACCTACTCTCGTTCAGTTCATTTTGGTATCCCCTCTTGCTCGTTTGTTAAACTGCCCGTGGTCTTGGCTTAACTTGGAAAGCTTCCAGGGCACCGTTAACGCGCTATGCTGCGACTGTAGCTAAAGCGAGTGCTTACCTTTCCGCTGGAACCTTCTTCCGGTTTTTGTTTATGAAAATAAAGAAAAGTGTGTACGATACCGCTTTCAAGCTCAAGCTTCTCGGGCTCAGGCATAGCTTCAGGCAGAGTTCTTCCGCACGCAAATCTATATATCCTCCTTCTGTCTGTTCATCAACATCAATATCTGTCCGATTGCGCTGTGGATTCAAAAAATATATAAAATTCCACTTTTATTTAAAAAAAAGTAAAGCCAAGACACGGTGTCGAAGCAAGGGAAAGTTAAATCCAAAAACGGAGGAGACATGGTAGGCGATTGGTAAGCCGATGTTCTGACTATAGTTTCTAGTTCTAGAAACTGAGAATGGCAGACCAGCGACCAGTGAAGCCGCTGGAGAAGTGTTTAAGGCAGAAGGTATCCATTGATGCACCTTTAGTATGCCTCCTTTTTGTTCACGCAAAAGCAGCTAGCAAGGGTTCCAAACCTGAAGTTACTTAGTCAGTAAGTCCATTCGCCGGTATGGCGAAGCAAGGAAAGCGGCTAGAAAGACAAAGAGCTAATGATGACTAAACAGGCGCTAGCGGACCAGCCTCCTTAGTTTGAGCGGAAAGCTAGGGATCACCCATTCCTTTTACAAATTTTTAAGACTTCGACGTTTTAAGGCACGCTACGCCGGAAGTACGAGAGTTCTATTGACTAATGATTCTGAGTCCTTCTGTTGCCAGAGAATCCTCTTCAAAGAGGATATCCTTCTTTCAATCATTGAATTGAAGATTTGAAGAGAATTCTCTCCGGATCAAGTAGGAAGATAAAATGGCACAGGTTTTGACTTGAATTTTAAGTTGAGGGCTTACCCGCCGGTAACACAGTCCAATTTGTTTCTTTCTGGTGAAAGGTCTGCTCTTTTTAGAGGGACTATCCTCTAATAGGTCTTTTTAGCTTAGGTGGCGAAGCTTCTTTATCCATCCAAAAACTTTTGGCCATAACATAACTCAAAGGATAAGGCCAGCGCCGCTTCCTATTCTCTGTATAAGAAAGAAGAACCGGGGAAAGGCCCGAAGGGCGAAGGGGGGCTTGACACTAGAAAGATTGCCACTTCCCCTCTTAGAAGAGGAAAGGGAAACACACGCCTACTACTCTGACTTTTTTCTTATCGGCTGACTCTGTTATATATAGAAAGAAGGGGCAAATTCGAAGGTAAAGAAAAGTCCTTAAAAAAAAAAAGTTAGGGGAATGAAAGAGACCGTTGAAAGTGTGAAAGATTTGAAGCCGGACGGAAAAAGCTCAAGCCTGAACCTAAAGCCTTAAGGGGAGGCTTTGAAGCTAAAACAAGGAAAAAGCCCTCAAAGAAAGAAAAAGAATTGGCAAGCCCGTGTGTACCCGTAAAGCCAGTGCATCGTTGACTATTGCGCTCAAATCACTCTTATGGGAGAAAGAGTCTCAGAACTCTTAGCTGGAACGCTCTTATCTGGAAAAAGTGTTCTACCCTACCCCTAACTACTCCTCCCCGAACTTCAGCAAGATTACCCATTTGGTTGTGCTAAGCATATGGAAATGGATCCAAAAAAAACTTTTTGATAGGTCAAGCTTCCTTACTCTTAGTAGAGCAGCAGAAGAAACTCCATTTCTCTAACCAAGACCGGTGGTCATCCCGCTTCATATTATGGGCTACTCTTACTATTTTACTATTTAGCTAGGTTGCCTCCTCAGATAACACGGACAGGGAAAGCTCTGAAAGACTATCTGGGGTCTCCTGTGGTACCAATGGGTCCAATCCAAGGGAAGGGGGAGAGACATCATCCGATCGGCGAACGAAGCATCTAAAGAACTCGATTCCATGGCAGAAAGGGTCTCCTCTGCGGTAGAAGGCTGAGCAACAAAAATCGATTAAGCAACAGAGACTGATTCGGCTAAGGAGGTTGGGCAACAGCATCTTATTAAGTAGTAGCATCCGCGGAAGCGATGGCAGACTCCGTGGCACCAGCCTCTTAGGGGACAGCATCCTATTAGACTATCTAAACTACCACAGTATCCGATTGAGCTTCACAATTCAATGAAGAAAGATATCATAGGCAGAACCCGAGTCCGCAGTAGCAGATTAGGATACATCATTGTGGGGGGCAGCAGGAGATTAAGCGGCAGAAGCTGAAGGGAATTAAAGAGCAGAGATAGGAAGCGCATATAGCATAGGTCTTGACTTTGACGTTGGGACTCTTCCAATTGGCTGAAACCAAGTCTCGTAAAAGAAGTATGAATCTGAACGTTTAGCAGCTTCGTTTGAAAAAAAACGAATTTTTCGTTTCGGGTTCTTCTTCAAAAGAAGAGAAGATTTTGTTGGTGAACTGTATTCCTCCTTAGAATTTTCGTCTTCTTAATCCAGGAGAGGATAAAAAGAATTGGAAAGAGAGGTGTCGCCCTTTCCGGCTCTTATCCTCCATGCTTCAGTTACCGAGTCTGATTTTGTATAGTTAAAAAGTTTCAAGCTGGAGCCTCACGTTACGGAACGAATGTTTTCAAATCAGCTTCAAAGAATGCCCGGGAATCGGAATCGTCTTCCTCAAAAGAATAGTCTTCGTTTGAAAATCGAGTTTCACTTGGCTTCGAGCGCAAAAGAGGTCTCCTTTGAAAAGAATCCTCGCCAAGTCAGATTGTCAATGGTGGAAAACCGGCCTCATAAGAAGAAACTTTTTGGAAAGTCGGGGACTCAGAAAAAAAGGAACAACTTCACGAACCGAGTTCTTTGCAAAGAGTAGTTTGAAGCTGGAACTTCCCACAAGGGAAAAGTAGGAGAAGAGAAAGAATACGAGAGGAGGTTCACTGAACACAAACACCAGAAAGAAAAAAGTGAAATCGAAGCGAAGAGAAAACAAGAATTTCTCGGTCTCCGGTTCCATTATACGGGTTCCTTATTCAAGGAAAAGCCTTTCGTAGTAATAGCTACAGCAATTGAAGCGGAATCAGATGCTGCCACTGGAGAGTCTTTTCCCGCAATGTCTGCTGGCAGATCGGTTTCCTTAGTTTGAGCGGAAAGCTAGGGATCAAAACTTTTGCAGTATTTAATGAGGGTACAAAGTACCGGGGATAGATAGGTGTATTCGCTAAAGATTCTGGACCCTCAGGTTGGCATCATCCCAGGCCATAAACAAGTCTTCGATGAAGAAAATTTGGCGTGCTCCGTCTTAAACAAGGTCAGAGAATTGGCTTCGCACAAGCATACCTTCGATGCCGGCATGAAAACCTTTTTCGGCTTCATTTGAATATGACCCGAGCCAAGCAAATAAGTAAGACTACGCGACACCCAATCTATGAAATCTTTCACTCCTGCAGCCGACAAAGCGCTTTCCGAGCCTGTGAGACAAAGGGTCATATTACGATCTCGATCCCCATGGATGGTACTTTCAATCCTCCTTACATGTATGGTAGTATCGTATTCTATTCGTTTGTCCGGCTCCGGGTTAAAGTTCAAAGCTTTCGATTTGAATCCGTCCTACCTCTTTGTTCACTATCTTTTTCGCTTCCAGCCTTCCCTGATAAATCTAAATGAGGAGAATTGCTCTTCCCTAGCAAATTTGATTCGTCGATAATGGACCTGAACACTGTTGAAGTCTTGGGGCTATGGAACCTACCCCACATTGGAGTTGGAGGCTCTCTTTGTCCACCAGGTTCTGCACGAAAGGGAGGCCCTTTTCTGATGAATACAATGATTCAGGGGACCCTGGAGTGATATACTTTGCTTTCGTGTTTTCTTGCCCACGTCTACTTTACGACAGCGAATGCCCCCTCTTTCTTATGTTCTGACTTCCATCTATTCTATTCCGCCCAAGGGCATCCAAGACAAAGTTGGCAAACCGCGTTTTGGCTTCAGTCTTATATCGCAAGCAGGCATATTCTTCTTTTTGACCCTGAGCGGTTCGTATCAAGAGAGCCGCTCTCTTCAACTGGTAACCATTGGATTGGGGGTCTAATTCTGCAACAACAAAAGTGCCTGGTCAACCTTTGGTTCGATAGGCTGGTGATCTCTGAATCCGATTCAGTACTCGATGATGGTATTCTTCTTTTTTAAGTTAAGTATTTTACTAGGTAGGAGGCTCTCTTAAGCCTGACTCCGATAGCCGCTCTTCAAGCTGATGCGCGGTAAGATACAGATTTTTCTGGTGTAATAGTATTCATTACAAACCTTCATTCTCGCGTTTTCCTCTATCACTAGATCTTCCCTCGTGGGGATGAGATATAGTAGCCCTTAAGCTGTTGAGCTAAAGTTTCAGTGAAATCCTTGTTGGTGCAGGTCTGGGATCAGTAGTAGCTTCCTGAGCGACGAGAGCCTTCCACCTCTGCCTTGGCCGATAGTAGAACTCCTGGGTGAAAGGTCAATTCCTAAAAAGAGTAGTTTCTCCGTCTACAATATGCTCGAACCTTTACTTTAAAAATCTTCCACACCGAAAAAGCCCGTTCATCTCTTCTTTCTCGGAAAGATGGAATTGGAATCTATTTGGTAGAGTCTGCCGTGGGAAAGCCTTAGCGACCCGAATAGATAATAGCGATCGCCCAGTTAAACGTATAGTTCCACCTCTGGTAACATGGTTGGATTGCTAACTTCTTCTTTTCATTAGGGACGGGTCTTTTCTTCCTCTTCCCTCGGCGGAGGGGTAGGGCATACAAGGGGCTCGATCGAAGAGAGACAGTGGTGACTCGCCAAGAAAGATTTTAGAAGTGCTACCTGGCTACAGTCGGTTGATGTTATAAAGTCCTCCATTATGGAATGGTTCTCAGCAGCACGTGAATCTCCTAACTCGCTTAAAGTGACAGCGTTTATTTCATTTATATATTCTATTAGCTTAGCTGAAACGGATCGAGTGTCCTACAAATCAATAGAACCTAGTTCGTTCGGATGATGTACTTGGTAGGACCGTAGCCCAAGCCACCAGGCGAGGAAAGGTTGAATATGGATTCACTTCTTGCCACTCTTCTCATAATCTAATGGTTGAACTCTTATTTCTTTTTTCATATGCATTGGATTCCCAGGAAGAAACGAAAGAGACTCGCGAAGAACAGTCATAGCCAAGTGGATGGAAATAGCATAAATAGAGCCAAGCCTTCTCTAAAAGAAGCAAGTGCAAGTCCCAGGAAAGCAGCTAATGTCAGAGGACCTTTGCTTGATTCGACTTCTGCCTTGATGTGCCTCCTCCTTTTTCAATATGAAATTCGAGATTAAGTAGGTTGGTCAGTCACACAAAAAGGAGTAGCGAATGGTTCAGTTGCATTAACTTCTGCGGACAGGAGGGATAACTCGCTATTCCTAATACTCAGACTGCGTCTCTTGCCTACACTTACTAAAATGCAGATAATCTTGAATGACCGTCGGTTTCAGGTGGCGAAAGCCCAATGTATTTCTTTTTTCTTTGATTCCGCCCGTAGGCGCTAACAAATAAGTAAGAAGCTGGTCCGATAGTGAAGGGAGAACACTTGCTTGGTACAACTCTCATGTGGACGTCCTGCTTGATACAAGCAATCAGTAGAAAATAACACAATAGGCAGAGGCTATTAGTAAAGCGGGCGATTACCTTAGGAATTTAGTGAATATGATACCTTATATTCTATTGATCTGGAATTGGGCCAATACGATTGATAGGTAGTCGCCTTTTCAGGTAATGGGCTCGAGGAAGCAAATTACTCTGTCCACGCGTGGACTAGACCGATTGAAAAGATTGGAAGGCCGGGTAAGGCAAATGGTCTTATTCTCCTAGAAGAATGGACGTGTAGAAGCATCTCGATTAGTTTATACAATTTGTAATTGTAAACGAAAAGGATTGTTGATGCTCTGCTTGTACACAAGAAGTCGAATCCAGCAAGTGTGGCTTTTTATAGATAGGAGTATGCCAGGTACTGCTTTTTGGATGATCATAGGCCCTCAGATAATGATTGTGTCAGTGCATGATGACCCGAAGTCTTAGTGCAGCTTAAAAAGGGGCTTACAAGAATGAAGAACTAGCTCGCGCGGAAAAGAGATCTCTTTAGTAACGAATAAAGTGCTAATCTCGCAGTCAACTGCTAAGAAGCGGCGGAGAGAGGTGTAAATCATGAGTCAGCAAGCCTTCCAACAAAGGATTTCGCCGTGGAGATTTGGTGCGTTGGTGCATAAAATAAGGATTTCCTTTCGTGCTTTGCTCGAAGCTCAGCTGTGACAGATTTCTCTATCAATCTCCTTGCCGGCAAAGTCCTTATCTTACTTAACCGGCTTAGCGCTCGCTGTCCGATTTCTTTTCCTGAGCTAGGTAAATCCTTCTTCATAAGCCGGTTAGTCTATCCATCTGATCTTTCGAGTCGCTCATCTGATCCTCTCTTTCCTGCTCTTGCCTCTCTGTCTGCCCTAGCCCTATCACCTAGGCTTTCTGACTTTCCTGAGCTTGCCATTCCCAGCCCCTAGAGGAATAAATACCCGTACACACCGCCAAATTCTTTTCTTGCCGAGGACCAGCGCTTCTACGACTGGGTAAGATGCTTACTTTTCCTTTACTACCACCCTTGACTCTACCTCCGCCTTTGTTTGAAGGCTGGTTTCCGCCAAGGGGAATTCTTTAACTGCTACATCAATTCCTTACGATATCCCCGCTTCAAGGGAACTGCACCCTACTATACTATACCTGACCCTAGCTTCAAGCTAACCTGACCTAGTGGCATTTCTTCTCTTCCCTCGCTTTCAACCTCCTGTTACGCCTCGTCCATTAAGGAAGGCATTTCAGACTTTACTTGCCTCTTTCTTTTCCTTGGGCGGGGGGCTGAGCCTTCTCCGAACCGTACGTAAGATAGATCACCACAAGGAGTAAACAAGAGCTAGAGCATCTCCGTCCCTTGCTTAGCTTGCTTCTTTGCTTTCTAGCTTTCTCGGGCTGGCTTCTGCTCTTACTTAAGCTCCGACTCCATTAACAAAAAGAATAGGCTTCAACACGGCTCCGCAACCATTTAGCTCTGCTTACGCATCCGACTGAAGACTTGAACTTGAAAGCGGCTTATCTGCTATTTCTTCTCCCTATTCAATTTCTTCAGTTGCATCCGACTGAAGCTTTTAACCGGCACAGCGGAGAGAATAAACATACTTCACATCGGCAACGAGAGACTCCAGGAGTTCATATCCGGCTTACGGTACATCGAAAGCAGAGGGAGGGTGGGCAGGTAGGCAAGCTGGGGTAAAGAGATTCGCCGTCAGTCTTCGCCCACCTTTCTATATGCGGGACCCCGCGGAGAGGAATTATACCACATACGCAATTTCACTACAAAAGGAGTCGGGAATAGGTGAAAAGAAGGCGTAGGTTATAAAACTGTCATACGAATGGTAGCCGACAGGGCAAGTGAAAAGGTAAGCAAAAGCTCGTTCATTCAAAGTCGGTTCTTTCTTCTGTCCTTTCAGTGGAGTTCATTACTTGAAGGTTTTCTCCCCCCCTCTAAAGTAACGAAGAAGCTTTCCTTGCTAACCAAGAGAAGAGCGAAACTCTGCTAACCGTCTTTCCTCTACAACCCCCTTACTCCAATTAGAAGTTAGAGATTGAACTTTCCTGCTTGCCTTGGTCCTCAGTCAACGGGATCGGGGACTGGACGTCTCTAACGTACTCTCCCGCTTTTGCTCTAAGAAAGGCAAACGCCTATGTGTATGTGGTTTCATTATGAAAACTGGTTACGGGGCCTGAAGCGGCATCCGTTGATGAATGGTTATACAACGGCGGTCCTTATGAGCTAATTGTTCTACACTTCTTACTTGGTGTAGCTTGTTACATGGGTCATGAGTGGGAACAATATTTCCGTCTGAGTATGCACCCTTGGATTGTTGTTGTATATTCAGTTCCTGTTGCGGCTGCTACTGCTGTTTTATTGATTTACCCAACTGGTAAAGGCAGCTTTTCGGATGGGATGCCTCTAGGAATCTATGGTACAAAAAACTTTTTGATTGTATTACAGGCTGAGCACAACATCCTTATGCACCTGCACCCATTTCACATGTTAGGCGTAGCTGGTGTCTTCGGCGGCTCCCTATTCAGTGCTATGCCTATGCATGGTTCCTTGGTAATCTCTATTTTGATCAGGGGAACCCCTGAAAATGAATCTGCTAATGAAGGTTACAGATTTTGTCAATGCAGCTCGTGGTTATTTTGGCCGATTGATCTTCCAATATGCTAGTTTCAACAACGTTCGTTCTTTACATTTATTCCTAGCTGCTTTGGCTTCGAACCAGACGAGTTGACCTCTAGGGTCGGCGATGTTCGGTCTGAACCTTGCTGGGCTAAGAGCTCGAGTTGGAGTAGTAGTTGGACAAAAGAGAAGAAAGAGAAAGAGGATATAGCCAGTAAAGTCAAAGTGGGGAAGCAGTCCTGAGTCAATAGACACTGGAAGAGGCATGACTAGTTGGAATGTTGTTGTTGTTGGAAAGAAGTCCCATTATTCACCTAATGCCATTTGACGAGAAGACTCTTCCCTTTTGTTATAGATTTGAGGCGGCCACAAAAAGCCTTTTCAGAGAATCAAACTTCAAGCATGCTTCTCAAAGAGAGGGAATCTTGTCTCTTTTGTTGAGACTTCTTGGGAAGAAAGGCCCGTGTAGAACGCATTGGAAACATCCCGGCCATCATTCCGTCAATGCCTGGTGGCTTCGGTCTAACAATCTGATCTGGTTCCTCTCTACTTTCTTTATAAGTCATTCTCGGATCGCAAGCAACTGCCCGCTACGCTTGCTTCTTTTGGGTCTATAATGAAAGGGGAGTTTGCTCGCTTCCCCCCTCATGCCTAGTCAAAGCTTTCGTTCAATTGATCGGTTACACCGTCCCCTCAGCCCCGTAGCTCCATTCCAAGCAGTCATGCGGGAAGAAACAAACGAGCAAGACAAAGCGATTTTACTTCGGTGCCTGAAAGAGTCGATTCTACGACGAAACCAAAGCCGCTAGCTACCGTGCCCGGTACTTCACTAGCTACCTTCTCTGCTCGGCTTGCTTTTTCGGTATCGAAAGTGGAGGTAGATCCCGCCAACACGAAAGAGATATTTGTTAGACTAGGCACTTCACTTGAACCCCCTACTAATCAAAAAGGCCCCTAAGTCAAGCTTTCTTTGCTTCTTTGTTAAAATGAAGGGGAAGTTCGAGGTCCGCTCGGGATGAGAATAGAAAGAAGGTAGGTATGACTGAAAGGTTCAGCATGAAATGAAGTGTCAACTGATTGGGCGACAGCATGGAGCTACAGTGTTAACTGATTGAATGGAGTTGATAGGCTTAGCTGAGGGAAAGGACGGAAGAGTACGTTCGCCGATTAGGTGAAAGCTTTCATATTAGTAATATTGTGATATACTCCCAAATTATATTTCACTAATTAGAATCTCTACGTATCCTTATTTCAGTAAAATTCTGAAAGTGAGAGTTCTTTCACTAGTAATATAGATCGATTCACAACCACTTTCTAGTCAATTCCACTAATTTATAGTGAGCCTTCCTCTTCCGTAGACTCAGCTACTTCTTGTTCCCGCCCTATCGGGGGGGTGTATACAAAGCTGTAACCTTTGACTAAGCTCTTTTCTTAGCTCGATCAGCACGAAGGTAAGGAATTCCTAGACTAGATCAAACTCTTTGTTCATTTCAGTGGCAGTCTATTTCATCTCACTGTCCTTCTTTATTTGAAAATCAAAGGAAAGGCAGGTATTCACGGTGCGCTATTGAAGAACATTCCTATAAGTGATCTCAAGGCTGACCTTTGGTTGGCTAGTAGGAAAAAGTACTATACCAAGTAGCGAGCCTACTAAGCCTAGGTGGGAAACCCTCTTTGGAAGAAACAACCTCATGGAATAATATCATCAAGCTATTCAAGCATGGAGTGCTAAAGTGACCCAAGGAATGGGAATGAGGTTCTGGAAGATACTTATACGCAAGTTTAAGGAACGATAGTAGCTTATGGCGCTAGGTCCCTTAGGTCTCGCCTGCTAAGCCAATTGAATCAGCAACTGCTGGTACAGTAAGCGGTGTTCAAATAGCCGTCGTTTTATAACCAACAACCCTGAAATTGAATTACTAACTGCAGCTATTTCATCATCTGTGGCACTGACTTGGGGAATCGAAGGGGCTATAGGGTGCCTTCGACTTGCTGGTGATGCCTTTTGGCTTTACCAATGTACCAGCAAAGTTTTGCACCCTGATGAATGGTTGCTCCATCCCTACCTGGACCGGGTATGAATTCCTAAATCTATTTACCCCGAAAATCTCATTGCCTTCTATGCCCCAGGAAAAAGCTAAAAGTCAAGCAGTCCTCTAGCCAGAGCTAGTTTAACAGCTACCGATTCACACCCGTCGGTCAAAGTGAAAGTTCGAGAACACCGAGACGAGAGTCACTCGCTCTTTAAGGGTCGATCTTTGTTAGAGCTAGTAGTTTCCGATCTTCATAGATCTTAGAGCGACCAATCTTCCTTGTGCTAGATCTATTGGCAAAAGTGTCTATAGCCAAAAGACCCGATAAAGTCGCAATCCACATCAACCCCACGAAAGATGGCTTTTATTGGAAGCTGGAAGAAAAGAAAGATTCTCCTGTCTTCCCCTCTTTCTTAGTGCGCCAAGCATGAATAGATGGCAAGCGAGGACAAGCAGAAGCTATTTCATGATCTTTTTCCACTCCTGGCTTCCAAGGTCTAGCCTGAGCCAAAGAGTATGAAATAGTAGACTATAGTATAGACTATGAGCCATAAGGACGAATAGCCGCTGACTTCAACTTTCTTAGTTGGAATCCAATCCTCTCTTATTTAATTTATTCTTTGTGCTGATAGGTAAGCCCTTTCTAGGGCTGTTGTGCCCGGACCAGAACAAAGAGAGAAACTCAACCTGAGACCTCTGGAGAGTCTCCTTTTAGGTCAATAGGAATCTTATCACGAATGAAGACAGACCAGCCTTCACAGACAATCTTGGTACTTAAGATGAAATATTTGACTCAGCGGACCCCTTCTTTTAGCAGTTGGGAATCTCGGTTAGTGAGCCTGCCTCGTTTCATTCTTTAGTTCTTCCAGCAGAGACTAGCCAATAGGCTCCCCCCCAAGCGGTTGGAAAAAAGCCCTTTCCGTACTAAATTATTGTCTCGACGCAGGCAAAAGAAAGAAGAGAAAACATCTCTCAAGACCCTTTAGCCCCACTGCAAAATGTGTTCTTCCTATTGCCATTTCCAGGCCTTTTCAGGCCAGTTAACGACAGCATTTCGGGGGCTACCGGTGAATTTTCTTTTAAGCTTAAGAGAATGCCCAGGAAAACGCCCTTAAGTAGCAGTGTCAGAGCCTTTGATTAATGATGAAATATGGCTGTGAATCCCAACCTCTGAGAGGAGGATCCACTAGACGGAACCAACATCTCAATAAATGAATCTCAAATCCTGGTATTCCACATTCCTAGTTGTATCATTGAGGCTATTGATGGCAATTACTAACTAATTGGCTGACTGATCAAGGAACAACGGAACATGCCATGCTATGAAGGAGATCGCGCTTCTATGATCGATGTCTGACCAGCAAAACTCATGCAAATTGACTTGGCCCTGCGGGAGTTCCGAAACGGGCATTCTATGAACGGAGATCTAGCCAATTGTCAAAGTTTCCTCGTCTAGTACCCAGTGTCATACTTCTGGTGATGGTGCAACATCTCGCATGTACTTTCTTTTGACCTCACCTACCGCCCATGCCTGAGGGAAAGATATCAGTTCTGGTCACATACTCGTTTTCACACATACGTTTTGACCTAATAGCATAAGACGAAACAGCAACTCTTGCGTTAGGGGGTCTGGGGGTATTTTAGGTAATTTGCAACATCCGCCAAGGGGTCTTAGGACAACATCAATCTGTGACTGAGATACCGACATTGATGAATCGAACCTATAGCAATGCCGCTCTCCTTGCCCGCCCCATCCGCCCTGAGTCAGCTAACCAAGAATCACAGGAATTTGCCCTGGAATCCGGATTTCCCTTCTGAGATTGGCTCCCCCTTCCTTTCTCTTGGCATTCTCTTGCTTGTGTGAAGCGCTCTTCTGCATCCGTGCCTTATTCTTTGTTTGCTTTGTGTGCTCCTTTGGTTTTCTCTAGTAGCAAGATGAAATCCTTTCGATGGGTGTGCGGCCTGTTGTTCTTGCGTAAGTTCCAATAACGGAATTCACGTAAGATAAGAAGTCATCGTTGCTATCCTGCTTTCAATAGTTAGGGATGCTTTCTGCTGCTGTCGAGCTATCTCTATTTTCAGCCCCGACAACTTATGAGTGAGGCTTTCGGGTCTAAGTCAGAAAGAGGGTTAGACGAAGGTAAGAACTTGGTTGCCACCTTTGCTTATCAACGTTCATGCCGAGCTTCTGTTTCCGACTTATTCAATCCAGCTCTGGAGTCTCTGCCGGATTTTCGGTAATCATATGGTGCTGGTTCATCGATTCCTGTCATGAAGGAATGAATTCGATTCTTATTAGTAGGGGTGGAGGAAACAAGCAAGGCTTTCAAAGAGGCTCTGAAAGAGGTGCACGCATTCGTCACTCGTATTGGGCCTATGGAAAGAAAGTCAGTCAGCGGGTGGAGCAATCCGAGCAAGCAAAGACTAGAAAGTCGTATGCTGGCAAACGAATTGGTAAAAGATCAAGGAAGGTCATGCAATTGCAGTCCTCACGTTCGGGAATAATCTAGTTGAAGGCTTCAGTATTGAGTTAGTTGAACATTGTTCCACCGGACCAACCAACCAGCCCCGGCTCTACGGATATCCCCTCGATGTATGAAGGAAAGAAAGCACTCGCAGGCAAGTACATTAGGACCAAGCGCACATCCAAATTGACATGACCCTGCCCTGAGTTGTCATCAGTAGACGCAGGAGTCGCAAGCAGCACAATGCTCATTGCCTCGCTCTACACGATTAGAGAAGCTTGTCTTTATTGACCAGGCGCACACGAAAGAATTGGAACTCTCTGGCCCCATGAAAGCACGCTTCATAAGGAAAGGGAAAGCCCTCAGTAGTAGGATGCGCTACCGCCACCGCCCTCCCTCTGTCCGTCTTCTCCGTGTCATATGAGAAATCAAAGAATGATCATATTGGCCAACATTGGAATCTGGGGACAAAGCAAAAAGGGAATGAGCAACCCCGTAATCTGAAAGAAAAGAATCCACACGGCTGGCAGCGTCTGTGAATGGGAAGGCTACTGAGTGAGCCAATGAAATCTCGCTAGCCCCCGGACCAACCCACTCAACTATTCAAAATGAGGAGAGAACGGAGCGATCTACGTCTTACGCAGTGACCCAAGGAGCAGTGGTTTGGACATCGAGACCAAAGAAAGGAAATGGCTAAGCGGAGGACCAGCAACGGTTAGTGTTTCGAAATCAAAGGTCCTGAAAGGGTGACCCTTTAAAGAATAGGGGGGTGTGAGCCAGCAAACTACGGCTTGAAAGCCAGCAAGCAAACGCTCGAAAGCTGCAAACGGCTTGAAAGCGAAAGCGCTAGCGCGCCCTCGCCCAACTTAGATTAGTAAGATCAGACCCGCAGGAGCGCCCCTATTAGTCAGACGTTTTCTACGCTGCTTGCTGAAAAACAAACGTAGTAAGCGTGCTAGCGCGCCTTACGTAATAGGGGCTTTTCAGCCCTACGCTTGCTGGTTTCCGCCTCCATTTGGTCGTGCTGCTATGATGTAACGTGCAGTCGTCCCGAGGCAGCAGGATGTATGGTATAGGGCCCCCTATTTCCTCTCCTACAGTCAGTGGCTTATTAGGCGCTATATCACAATTCATTCATTCTCGGGCATAGCTGTTCACGAAACGTGGCATGGGACATCTGTCGGCGGCGGGAGTCAACCATCCGAGCGAGAGGTCAGACCAATCCCATTCATCCTGGTCCGATCCGAACGGATCTTGTTGAATGAATTGATCCATTTATGTATGCCCCTACTTATTAGTTTAGTGAATTTATTCCTACTCGGCCTGTGACTATTCCTGAGATATGGTCAAATTGTTATGGTGGAGAGTGGGGAGTGAAAACACCAATGCAGCAGAGCGGAATCAACTGAACTTATTAAGACAGACGACCGAGAAAGAAAGGCTCCGCGTTCTCCAAGTGGTTGATCTTAGCGTGCTAGCCGCTGCTTCATTTCGTATAGCGATAACGCTTTCTCTTTCTTAGCGCTCCGCCCCCCCTTGTATAGTAAGGGGAACTCTGGTTGCGCGGCTTTCTCTTATAGGGGTCTATTTTCTCTGACTTGACTCAGCTTGACCTACTTGACTCAGCGGTTAGAGTATCGCTTTCATACGGCGAGAGTCATTGGTTCAAATCCAATAGTAGGTAAGGCCGAAAGCCCCGTGCCAGCATGACAGCAAGCACGGACTGGCGGAGTCAACTGAATGACCAAAGCATCGGTTGCTTCCACTTGTGGCCTTCTTCGACCGCCTTGACACCTTAATATCAAGGTTAGATTCTGAACAAGATTTTTCTGCAACCAGCTTCAAAAAAAAAGCCCCTATTACGTAAGGGCTTTGAAGCCGTAGCTTGCTGCTCGCTCGCTGTCTACTAAACGAGCCTTCACTGCCCGCCCGGCCCCTATCTTTAATCTTAAGTAAAGTGAAGTCAAATCAATGAAGTGAACAGCCCAACCTCTTTGTTTGAAGCTTTGCCGGGAAGCTTCTACTTGTTGAAGCAAAGCTTCCCCAAAAATAAATAGACTTGCTACTATAGTTATAGTATAGGAAAAAGCTTCTCTTTGATAGCGGTCATAGGGGGGTTCAGAAAGGATCTGATCGTAGATAGAGACAACAACCAGTGCGGGGGTAGGGGCGGATGTAGCCAAGTGGATCAAGGCAGTGGATTGTGAATCCACCATGCGCGGGTTCAATTCCCGTCGTTCGCCCATCAATAAATGGACCATTTGTTACGCCTAGAAAGAATTTTTTCTGCAAGTCATCTCGAGGGACGGAGAAGCTCGACTGATAAGGAGAGGATTGAAAACGCATCCAAGCCCGATTGAAACATAGAAACCATAGATTCGCGTCGCCTACTTGCGTCAGGCTAAAGCCCCCTTGCTTGCGGGTCAGGAAAAGACTTTCACCTCACCATCTCACTCTGAATCCGCAGAAGAGTATACCATATCGAACGAAGAAAAAGCAGATAGAAGAAATAGAAGCAAAGAAATAACAATAACCAAAGGTGGTGAAGGGGTATAGGGTTTTTAGGTTTGTTTCGAATTCGAATAGGTTTGCATCAAGGTACGTTTTCCCAAATGTTGATGGCTTGGAGTTCCCCATCTTTGAAGAGAAGGAGAGGTATGGGGATCTAGTATATATAGAGTATAGTCCCTACCGTACGGTGCCCGAACACGATTTCTATCTTTCTACCGGGGCCCTCTCTTTCTTTTGGAATTTCATCCACAGAACGAACCAAGAACTGATAGAATTGTTGATGCCACCGCCCTGAAAAAAGGGAGTGGGAAAGAAGAGTGGAATTAATGATTTGAAAAAGAGGGCTAGGTCTAGCCAAGGATTGAGTCCTTTTTCTTTTGGATCCGCTACTCGACCCGTATTCTGTTACAGGTTTGCCTAGCGCTTCCATCGAAAGCTTATACCTGTTGACTTTGAAGCCAATTGCCATCCTCCTTTTAAATTAAAGCATCCCGTTCTTCGATTTCTGATTCATATGCATCTCAAGCCTTAGAGGAAGGGCCAAGCAAGGGTTAACGTTGTGTAGTCGGGAATAGAGTTGCCGGTAACCTTTGGCTAATAGCTAGCCTAAGACAAGAGGCAATAAAGCAGAGCTAGCGAAGGGAGACCAAAAGCAGGAGCTTTTTAAGCGCGCTCTGAAACAAAGGAGGCAGATACGTGAATGAAGTGAGATCTTGGAACAAGGGCAGTGGTTGGGTCTAGGAGAAAATGGAAGGAAAGTGGCTTGGGAATGAAACAACATAGGCAGTCCCTCATGAGTGCGGCACGCATCATTGCCTTTCGCAGCAGTGCCTGACCGGTCCTTTCTCCTCTACAGGAAAAAGAGGTTTTGACCGCCAGGAGCCGGCTGTTGATAGCGAAGGACGAGCGTGATGCGATCCAGTCTCGATGTGCGGCAACTCCTGAAGGAGAGCTAGGCAGGACGATCTCCCGTGGCTCTAGATTAATGTGGTACGGCTAGGGGTGGACGCAAGTGTGAGGTACTGCATTGGCATTCTAAGCAGCGTTCCCCGGTAGCTGAGGAAGCCCCTTCTACGTTCTCAATGCCCGCGTCGACCCTATCGTCGCGTAAGGTGAGTTGACCGTCCATTGACAGAAGTTCATAGGCTTTTTAAGGAGGGATAACTAAACAACGGTCATCGGCGATGTGACATGATCCCTCAGTTCTCTTGGCCCCGGCCGAGATTTAAAGCCTATCGCTCGACCACCAATGTCTTACACTGCATGGCCAGCGGCTTTAGCTTCTGCTACTGACAATGACTACAGCTCTGACGACTGCCCTACTTACTTACTCACTTGCATGTCGTCTTCGGCTGGCTCTTGACATTCCAGATCTATCTTCCACTCGCGCTCTCGAGACCTGACTAGACATGAAATGAACCATCTATCCGTACTTCTTGTCTCAGCTCTTGTCTTCGACGACGAGCCCCCCCGTTGCACGGCCTTCCGTTGCTAGGAAGATAGCATTCCCATTCACTGACTTGTGGTTGACGACGCCCTCTCTTCGAGTGGAACGCTTCTGCCGCCTGAATCTTGATCTCTCTAGAAATGCTACCTTCTTTTTAAGCTGCAAGTGTCTTTCTTTGGCAGTTCAAATCAATTCAATCAGGAGGGAACGAACGGAGCGCATATACGCTCAGTGAAGGCTAAGGTGCAGGTGGGATAGGTAAAGCGGCTGTCCGTGGAAAGATCAAAGATTGAAAATCTGGCTATCGTTATGTCTGTCCAGACAATCTTCTTTTTGTACCATGGGTAATTGATCATTCATTGGCAATTTGATTGGGCTATATCGTGATGAGAAATGGGCATACAATCAATGTCACTCATAGCAAGCAAGAGAAAAGTTATTGATGTGATGACAAGGCATACCCAACAGTCTGAAGGAGTAGTGCCCCTCGGGACAATTCCTTTTTCTTTGTTCTCTGTTCCGTTCCTCTTCTCTTGAAGCCCTTGCATGGTATCATGTCTCGGTAGTACTCGGTATCGGTAGTCTTTCCCCTCTCCGTGATAAAATTGTAAATTGTGTCTTCCATCCTCTTCGAGCAAGCGATTTCATACCTTACCGATAGAAAAGACTAAGATGCCTTTCTTGGCCCGAAAGCAGGAAGCATTCCAACTCCAGACCTTTACGTCGGAGACTTTGAAGCAGAACTTGCACCTCCCTGTTCTCATATTATGGCATTGGCCAGACAGGGGAAAGAAGAATTTCCAGCTTTTGGGCGCAAAGGACAACAACGAGTTTCTCCTGATATTCTTGCCCTTTAGGACAGCAACTAGGCGAACATCTTCTACTTCTAGAGCTACCGGGGGCCAGCCTTTCCCGGAGTTAGAGTAGCTCTTGAGCTTGTTCACCCTTCCGATTGGCCCTGGGTACTTTGTTGAAGAAGGAATGTAGGGGAAGATACTATGACCTAGAATCAGGCATTAGCAGTCCTAGAGCAGGTCTTGGGGAGGACCCTTTTTCAACTATCCCTGAGGCGAAGAGATAAGACTCTGTTTTTGCCTCTCCCTTTAGAGCAGAAGACCGAGTTGAGACTCTTTTTGCCGATAAAGATCAAAGTGTCAGAGCACCGACTTGATACTAAAAATCACGGTAAGCAAGCTTTCTTCCCAGTTCAGATATTAGTGAATCTGCGGGGGACCCCTCAAGTCCAAGTCTTCCAGCCGGGCCAAAGCCCTCATCAAAACTCCCAACCTGATTATATACGCAATAAGAAGGAAAGACATCCCAGAACCGGGAAACCACTCAAGACCAGTGGGCAGAAAAACTAGCCCTTTTTGGGACAGAAGAGTTGATAGCCCCGCTTCGAGTTCTAAGAGTGAAGATAGACCTGCTCCGGGGGAATAGCCAGTTGAGACTACCAGTTCAAATATTAAGGCATCACCAGAGTCCGGAAGGAAGTTCTTTCCATTTCCCTCACCTTCTAATACGTCATTACCGGCTTTCTTGCTTTCAAGAGTTTGAGTTCTAGCAGTGGTATACGAGGGTATTGATAAGCAGGTAGAGAAGGACTGCCTTACTTGTTCAAGCTTAGTGCTTGCGCACCAATACCACTTAAGCTAAGGAAGGAAAGATCCCTTTAACAAGCCGAAAGCAAGCTGCATATCTTTCTTCTCTTTTCAAAGATCGGGGCTGATGGGCCCCTGCTGAGATTCATTCCTCGTATCCTATACTACTCATCTAAGAGTGAATAGGGCTTATGGATCATCAACACACCAGCGACCAGACTTGCTACGCTAGTAGGGCTTGTGGGCAAAGCAAGAGATCTTATTTTTTATTTTATCCTTAAGGATAGGGAAGTCTACCTCACCTTCGGGGGATTAGATTAGTTAGAGGACTTCCTTTCGCCCTCGCTTTCCTTCATCTCATGCATCTGGGGAAGGAAGCGAAGCTGTTTAAGTAAGAGTTAGCGCCTATGGAAAAGAGATTTAAATCGCTTTGTGGCGGGCTAAGCTGTGATCTTATTCCTAACTTGGGATATTAAGTATAAAATAACACATCACTCATTGGCAAAGCATGAATTAGCCTTCGAGTTGTGGCTTCTTGTTCATCTTTCACTATCTGACCTTTCATTTCAGGTTCTCTTCTCTTAGTCTTCCATGACCCATTCCTCTAGAAATGACTTTTGAATAAGCTAATAAGAGATCGATTACGCGCATCATCGCAGAATCGATTGTCTTGTAAGGAATTAGCTAACTAGCCTAGCTGACAAGGCATGGCATGAATGGCGGGATGCTAACTCGATGCGCCCTTGCCTCTACGGGATCAACAACTACTTATATAAATATAAAGCACCAAAGGTAAGCAGTTCCCAGTCGAAAGAGAAAAGCAATTCTTCGGGTACCTTTGCTGGCGTAGCGGGTAAGACCTCTTTCTTGTGCCCAAGCTATTTTAAATAAACTATTTGCCAAATCCTTCCCTCACCTGTCCCATGTTGGGAATCCTCTGAAGCTCGTGGATATCTAATGCTTGAAGTTCGATCTGATAAGGCAACAACAGCTCCTTCTCAGAAGAGTTGGCATTAAGCCTATATCTGTTGATTCACTGTCAATCTTCGATTCAACTTATGCCCAAGTCCTAGTTTCGAATTTAGAGGCATCAAGGCCACTTTCACCCCTTTCAAACTCCACGGAACATGTTATTCCCACTCCTCTTGAGCCGTATGCTGTCCTGTCCTCAGCTAAACTAAGCCAGGTGGTAGAACCTGTTACAAAGATACCTCCGACAAGACGGTTCAGGAAAGTGCTAACAGGGGCAAAAGACTAGCATTCGATGCATCAATGCTTGCGTCGTCCTCATCAACAGTCAAGTCAGAAGTGCCACAGCTTCCTGAACCTAATTTAAATCGTGACATTGGTAATCGCTTCTGAGATAAAGCTAGTCTGATTCACGTGGCAAAGGGCATTCCTTGTCCTCAAGTCCCACATCTGATGAAATAGGAGCCTCTACGAGAAAAGTGGAGTCTGGGCATGAATATGAGATGAGTGTCTTCCCTCTTATCCCTTCCCCATTGTTTGGGTTTAATTTCAAGAGCTTGCCTTAGTATGAATCCCATCTACAGCTGAGTCAATAGCACCCTCCAACTGTGGTTAGTGATGAAATTTCAAACAGAAAGACAACTGCAGTTACGGCTAAAACAGATCCTACTAAAACAGACAAGACTAGTACCGGTAAGACCAAGAGCTCTTAGGAGGGCAGTAAGAGTAACAGCGGATGTGCCAACAGCTGATTCAAATTCAATAGCAGTTAATGAAATAGCAAAGGCGAAAAGACGAGATCCAGTGGTCTAAGTTCCACTGGGTATAAATTCCGTTCCTATGGAGTAAGATCAGGGATTCTTTTTAAACTGAATCTGGGTCTTGATCGTGAAAAGAAGTCAATACAGGCTCTGGTGAATCAGTCAAATCGAGTCGTCCAGCCCTACTGTAAAATTCCACAAGATTAGTTAATGATTCCCACTCTGCTTAATCTTCCTGAAAAGGGATTGCGAAAGCCCTGTCTCCTATTGGCGGAGAAGCAAAATCGGAATCAGAATTCGAATTTTTGACCATGCCTCAGACCGGAATACAAAACATAGTCACTTACTGCATGAGCACCTTGTTGGAGAAGATGCAGATCCTGAGCTACTAAGCTCAACGGATCCTTCCCACACATTGTCAACATCAATGACGGTTTGCTTGAACTTCGGGGCAGAGAAAACTTGCCCGCCCTATAAGATAAAAAAGGTCCAGCGGGCGATCATTCGTATTGGTGACTCTTAGCTTCTCTTCATTTTGAGGATCTAGAGCGTACCTGCACCTCCTATACCATAACACTCCATAGTAAGCGGGGCGGTGTGATGCCGCTTCGGAAACTTCCCTATAGAACGAATTCAGTTCGAAGGGGGAAGAAAGATTTCGACCGATGACCTCTGGAGTCAACAAACGGTTTAAGGTTTGTTGCGATAGCCTTCCTGGTCGGAGCCCAATCCATCCCTTGATAGAGAGGGATTGAGTTTAGACTAGGGATATAACGGGTCAACAGAGATGGTATAGCTTTTGCCATAGTGGCTGCAGCTAATGCAATCTCAGTGATGGACTTGGGCGGCGAGACTATAGAAGAGAATGTCTCTCTGGTAACCGGTTTAGCTAGTTTAATAATCTTAGCTAGCGTAAATGCGGACAGATAACATCTCACTAAAACATCGGCCCTGGGTCCACCTCTACGTATCACCTTACGGTGAAACGGTGGAATGAGGAGAGGTATCCCCGTCCTGGTGAGGGATATTGGTATCATTGTTAGGATTTACCTCTCGGCCTTTTCCTTAGCAAAGATTATTCGTCTTGCTAAGAAAGTGTCTTTAGGGACCCTCCAATCGATCTATGAGTCGTCCACGAAGCCGTTTACGGCAATTCATGGATCAGTAGACCCATCCGAAAGGGTTAAGGATCTACTGACGAGGTATGTCCCTTCGGTATCAACCATTCCTCTTACTCAAGGAATGACCTGGTACCATACCTGGAAAGCCACTAAATTAAAACCAGTCCGATATGGGCCTAGGAAGAAGTACTCTGCAAAGAGCTTCTTCTCAGCGTTCCCGTTCGAAGTATCGGCATTCTTTCATTTGTTGAAAGATTGCCCATACCTCGGAATAGGGGCTGGAGTGCTGTGGTATCCACGGGTTAGGTATTGTTTTGACCCAAACAATGATTTGTTTAGTCTGGAAGACCATGACCTATTTACTAGGGAAGTTCTTCCAAACAATCCCTATGGACGGCACTTTTCACCAAACACGTCCTCTGTGTAGACTTAGTGGTGCCAAGGTAACCTACTCTGTAGATTTTAAATCGGCCACAGATAGATTAGTGAACGATTCAACCTATATTTATGTAATTTCTTGATTTATTTTCGTTGACTCTCACTGGGCAATCATAAATTCCTCACTTAAAAGAGAGATTAACAGGAGTAGTAGTGAAGTTGAAATTGATTTCAAATCTTGAATAGGGCAATTCATTGGAGGGTAATATAAAGAAAGGTTAGAGTGTCATGTTGGGTATATTATTAAAGCTCAGTAACGGTCTTCCTGCAGTTCGTGATATTCGAGATCGTGAAAGTCATTCTTATAGAAAGTGTGTTAGCCTGGACTACCACCAAAACTGCTCGAAAAAGGCGAGGAAAAAAGCTCTTTGTTCGCGCTTCTCGAGTGAGTTGAGCTTACGACCTATGACATGGAGGAAAATATCTACGTTTAGTCCAAAGCAAAGAGCTATGTTGTTTGCCTACCTATTATAAATCCGAGTTTTGTAATAAAAAAATAGAAAGAATAACGAAACGAAAAGCTCTATGGAAATGAAGTAAAGAAGTCTAAATCAAATCTGGTATTCTTAGTTGGATACTTTTATTAATCGATTACTACCGGGCAGATGCAGGCCATTGTCGAAGATCAAAATTTTGGTAGGTGCAAATTGGGGCGCCTAAGGCCTAGATGTGGGGTGGTGAATTTAAGTTAAAGCGAAATAATTAACTACATAAAGCCAATCAGTAAAAGCTATGTTGCCAATATGCGGCTTTGAACATCAGGGGAGAAAGCAATATGTCAAGTGGATAAAAGCTTACTATTTCCGAATAAGAGCCGAAGTCATTTTCAGGCACTTTCAAACCTGGGAAGCAAGCATCCCTGTTGAATGAAACGAACCGAGGAAGCATGGAGACCGTGGGCCATAGACTGATTGGTCAAAGTATGAGAGGTTGATTCATCCCTGCTAGGCATGATGGTGGAAATCCGAAGGCCGGAAGGCACTTTTACCGAAGGAAGGAGTTGCCCTAATTGACCCACCATAGGTAAGGCAGCTAAGTCAGAGGCTAAGATAGGCCCTTAAATCACCACCCCGGGCGTTTACATTCAATATTCCTTGATTGAAAGCTTCCCGCCCTTCAGCAGGCTCTTACAGGACTTATGTCACTAAGGAGAGATAAAGAAGTCTGAACTGGAAGCCCTATCTTTTACCTGGAAAGGGAAGATGCAACCAATCGACTTCAAGTCAGTCTCTATTTCACTAAAGAGTGAGATTTACCCTCAAGCTAAGAAGAATGCCCTACCTTCGACTGAGACTCTTGAAACATCAAGTGTGCTATCGTCTCCAGAAAGGGATGCCCCCAATGCGGTAATAGCCGGTAGAAACCTACGTAATTCAAAACAAAATAGGTGAACTTGCTAGAGTGCTGTTTAATAAACTTATATCGGTAACTGGGCTTTGGTTCGTGGCTGTCAGCAGCGGAAGTGGCAATATTAAAGAGAAATTGCCTTTCAGTCCTTGGTGGGCATCTCCCCATCTAACCTTAATTGGGACAGGGGCACTGACAGCGAGAGGGCTTATGTGTAATGATCTGTCATGAGACATTTCACCACACTGTTCCCTTCTCTCACTCGTGTTTCGCTGTTGAAATGGCAGCGAGTGTTCGAACACTTGCCGACTATGATGGGATTCTTAAAAAGGATTCTATTAGTAGTCGCTGATGGTTTAACCAAGGAGTCCTGCATTGCACTCTACTTATATGCTAAGGAAGTCAGACGCTTATATACTAAGTCTGGACCCTTGAGCACTGCGCTTTATCTTAAGCAGTGCTCAAGTTCTCTCCAGATGGCGTATGGAGGAGATAAGCGCCCCTCCGGAGCGTCTGGCTGTACCTGTCTCTCTATCCAGGTCGGGTTTTCCTCGAATCATTCCATCCTTTGTGCGTCATAAGATGTACAAACGGGACGACACGGCTGACATATTGGTGAAGTGTTGGTTGTCTCTCTTTTCGCTTGCAAGAATTATTCTTGTGGCGAAGAGGGTAGGGTGGATGCCTCCACTTTTACTTCCATGATTTCACCTGTTGAGGATTTTGATCGAATGTACCAATTTGTTAATCAGGTGGCCGAAAGCCTCCCTGGTTTAATAGAGCGTACACCCCCTGGATATCGAGTATTCCCCTTTGTCAAGGGATTACTTGGGAGCCAACTTGGAAGTTGTAAAACTTCCTTCATGTTCTCAATTAACAAAGAAATTACTGAAGGATGGTCTAAGTCCGTCTCTGGCGAAAGCCAAATCTTGCTTCAATGTTTTCCCATATGAGCTCTCTGCATTTGTTCATCTTATGCAGTTTGTTCATACTCGGGGTAAACAATGGTCGCAAGGTGCTCTCTGGCCACATTATGTGCGCTATGCTAGGGATTATTTTAATAAGATCATCTCTGGCTGGTCACTTGATTGGTTTGAGAGGTGTGTTGGTCCAATGTTACCTGCTAACGTGGGTTATCAGCGGATCGTCACAGGCAGACTGGGTTGCTCGTTAGAGGGTGCGGGGGAGAAGGCGTATATTTGCTATAGGCAACTACGTGAACCAGCGCCTATTAAGGCCGGTTCATGAGTGGTTGTGTGTCATCCTTAAAAGGCTGCCTCAGGATGCTTTTGGCAGACGGCACCGCTTGATCGTCTCAAAGGTAAGCAGACATGTTACTCCTTTTATTTGAAGTCAGCCACAGATAGGTGGCCTTTGTACTTCTTATTTAGGATCATGTGCTTCTTATTTGACAGATCTTTTGCGTCTAGTGTTGTTAATTCGGCACTGGCCACTAATCTGTTTGAAGTGCCGTTTGTTAAGCGGCACTCCACTGTTTCCTTTGTTGCCGGTCAACCGCTTGGTTATTACTATGCGTCTTGGCCTCTCTTTGCTCTCTCCCATCATATATTAGTATTAGTGTGGTGGTGTGCAGAGCTAGTATATCCGGGACGTCGTTTCCGGGATTATGCGATCCTTGGAGATGATGTTGTCATTGCTGATGAGAGTGTAGCGAAAGTCTATAGCGCCGCTTTGGGGGATTTAGGAGTAACTATATCCTATTCAAAATCCCTAATCTCTCATAGTGGTTCTGCAGAGTTTGCGAAGCGTTTTAGGGTTCGGTCGTTGACTAAGGATTTATCCCCGGTCTCCGCCCGTGCGTGTTTGAGTGCCCATCACCCCTATGGAGCGATGGCCATTCACACCAGATATCAGTGTCGGCGCTTTTTGACGCTTTGCCGATTAACTGGTGTTGGCTTTAAAACGCTTTCGCGCCTTAATCATTCCCGTAGTCTACGTATAGCGCGACTGCGGGCACTATACTCTAAGGCTGAGTTAGCTCTCGACCTATGGTTAGGTTTCGGCCTGCCACTCAATCCTTATCCTTATGTCAAGGGTGTTATTGCTCTTGACTAAGGTGTTGAGACCGAAGGAGCTGACACCCGCCCCATCTGAAGTTCAATTGGGCCAAGGCGCAGTTGGTTTTCTTGAATGGTCTCCGCTCCGGAGGTGGGTCCGTGCCTGGTTGAAGTACTTCACCTGGTACTGTCAACAGACAATGAACCCGGATGCCTCCATTGAATCTTGGTTTGATTCTCCAAAGGTTTTCACGTCTTGGAAAGTGACGGATGAAGATCCTGAGCTGATAAGATTTGGGCTTCTTTGGAGGATCTTTGATATTTGCTGTCGGTACCATCGCGGCGATATCACACCGCCTCTTGCTATCACATCATGTGTTACTTTAGGCTGTACCTGGATCTCAGGAGGAATAAGTGGAAAGGACTTCTTGGTCTTCGCTAGGGGCCTAAACCAGCCCAGGGCGAGGAGGGGACTTATTGTGATTGGTGAAGAGCCATCTAATACTCCTCAGACAACCATCAAACATAAAACTTATATCGGTAACTGGCTTTAAAGCTCTATCCCCCTGGCTGTTGGTCTTATATTTGTTTTTGCTATTGAATTAGGAACCGCTGTTACAGTTAAACAAGAGTTGACGGTCTTTCTATCAATTGTGGTCTCGTATGTGGTATTATTTATATATATAATCATCGTCCCGTCCTCCCTGTCCTTTCCCAACCCGAAGATGGAGAACTCCACTTTTCATGTCAAGCGTAAGAGTGTTGTTTTGCTGGGACCCTTCTTTCAGCGACAAAAAGGTTTTCTAGTCGTGTAATTTGAGGATATTAGACATACAGCGGATATGCGACAGACTATCCTAAT